>JASDQU010208726.1:0-14714 GCA_032191745.1 Picea mariana | reverse complement strand
AAATAACTTTTACCACCACTCTGTCTTCCTCACAAACTTCCTCCTCTCTCAGAATGTTGTGTGGTTTCTCTGCCTCATCTCTGGGCTTCTGTGATTTATCTTGGGAAACTCTCTTGCCTTTGTTCAAGCTTCTACCTCTGTTCTATTGAATCTGCTTTCTAGCCAACTTCTCTTCTGCTTTTAGTTCCATTTGGTATGTGTCTTCAACTATTCTGGCTATCACCATGTTGAGTTCATCTCGAATTTCATATCTCAGGCCATTAATGCATCTGGAAAATTTCTCTTCATCACTTTCCCTTTGTCTAGCTCTAATGTTCAACTTATATAACTCTTTTGTGTACTCCTTCATATTCATTCCTCTCTGTCTCAGGTTTTTCATCCTCCTGAAAAGATTTATCTTGTAATCCTTGGGCATGCATTTCACCATAAGCTTGGCTACCATTAGATCCCAAATCTTGATATTTTGTTTTCCCTTGCTCCTTCTTTCAGCCTGTAGTTCATCCCACCATGGTGTTGCATGTCCTTTTAGTCTAGTGACAACATGTCTTACCTTTTTCTCCTCTTTGACATCCTCATAGTCGAAATAATTGTCCATTGCTTGAATCCAGTCAAGCAATTCCTCTGTGTATAAATTTCCTTCATACATAGGGATGTCAATCTTTTCTCTGGAACCCAATTTGACAACCTCTCTCAACAAACGTTCTTCCGCAACATCCTCAGCTACAACTTCTGCTTCAACCTCTACATTTTCTATTTCTACCTAGCTGACGTCTCCAACATCAGGCACTCTCCTTTGTGTTGTCTCCATGGCATCCAACCTCACACATAGTTCTCTCATCTCCATTTCCATAGCTTTGTTGGCTACAAGTCGGTCATCATGTCTTCTTGGTAGCATTGTGTTGACGCTTTTGATACCTCTCCTTCCTGATATTAGTTTTAATCTCCTTTCTACAGAAGCCAATTCTATAATCCACTCTAATACCACTCTTGACGCAAACCCCCCTTTCCTCCAAAGGGTTTCTTGACCTCCCGGTCTTGGATCATTTGAAATTATGAGTCAAAACGACTCCTTGGGTCCCTGCGGGTACCCAAAACTATTCCACCCACACACACAGGTCTCTTCCACAAGTGACCATGGCTATGACCATGGGTCTACCACCTTCACAGTTCAAACTTCAGGGATATCCCAAATCATTCCCTCAACTTTTCCTGAAATGATCTTCTCTGAGGTTCTGAACTCCTGCCACGTGTCTCCTTAGATTCACTAGCCCCACTATGGTTTGGGCTTCGCAACTTGTGAAACTCTAGGCCTTCTACCCACAACCTACGAACTCTCAGTTTTTGAATTCCTCAATTTGTCACCACATACTCTTCTACTTCCAATGGTCAGGATTGAATCGCGACTACAGGCCTCACGACTTTTCTTTCACCAATTTTCTGGACTTGTCGAGCATCCAAATTATCGAACACTTCACTGCTATCCTCCATGTAGCTCTACCATAACTAACGATTCGGAATCGTTCGTCTACTTCTGAGAATGAATATTCTTCACTGAGGTTTAGTGAATACTCGAGGGACTTCTTCCCTTGAATATTTATGTCGCTCTTCCTCTTGAGCTTTCCTTCTATGATTTGTTCCTCTTGAACAATCTCTTCAACTCTTAGTCAAATTCCTTACCTGTGCACGCCTTGCAATAGACTTCCATCCACACATACTCCTCGGTGAATCATTTTGCACTCCTTATGACTATTCTCCAACCACTTCTATCCCTAGTGACTGAATCATGCTATCCTTCTCGAGATTTGAGTTTAAAAACTCTGTCACACACTCCTTGCAGATGTCAATGCACTCCTTGCATACACATAAGTTTCACTATCTCTTCTGAGCTTTCAAGTATAAATTAATAGACTCAGTCACGCACTCCTTGAGGATGATATGCACACCTTGCACTCACTCAATAAAGAAAAAAATTGAAACTTATCTACTCCTCATAATGACTCATACATTCAACAAAGAAAATGCCGTAATGGGTTCAAGAACATAAATAATAGGGAATTGAAAAAAATACCAGAAACTCTACCATTCATTCAGATAGACACATATCCATACACATTTGAGACAATATGCTCGTATGTTATATTCATTCAACTGAAACTTGTATACATACATCCATATAGTATGTCCTTGCGTCTCTCCGCTCTTAGTTTACAATGGCAATCTACTGATCAGAATCTGGACCAGGGGTCAAAATTTAGCCCAAAAATGAAAGTGTTCGGAATCACTTCAAACTAAATAGGAGCATAGGCCTCGTTGTCACGAACCCAATGCACTTTGAACGGGGTCAAACAGACATTCGATGAGTGAGATATCACGTTCTGTTCGATTTGCCAAACAGGCAAAAAAATTGCTAGTTGTACAGTCCATACAGGTGATGACGTGGTAGGGTCGTACCTCACATGTGGAAGTGATGATGTGTTAGATGTTAACGTGGAAAGAGAATTAGTTGGCAGACACGTGGAAAAATAACGTGAGGAAACATGGCATTTTTTTGGCCAATGGAGTGGTGCCACGTGGCCCAGACATGGGCTGCCATGTGGCACCTAGGTTTTGGTATGTTAAAAGTTATGTTGGTGTCCGCAGAACTCGACCCTGAGACCTCCCACATGGTAAATGCTTTGGAAATGTGTGGGCTACAACTATCCCACACGGTGGTACTTAATACGTATACGTTTAAATATATATTTAAGTTTGTGTAT
Source organism: Picea mariana (assembly GCA_032191745.1). NCBI lineage: Eukaryota > Viridiplantae > Streptophyta > Pinopsida > Pinales > Pinaceae > Picea > Picea mariana. The sequence goes on along the minus strand of JASDQU010208726.1, from coordinate 11,958 downwards.
GTGGCATTTTGGAGCGGGGTCTGGGCTAGGGCTTAGCCCCAACCCTCGTTTGTGTGCCTTATCCCATGTGACCACTCCACAGAGGAATGTGTGCACATTTTCATTCAAATGGTCAGTGCTTTATGCACCCTCCACATGTCACATACAGTTCAACCTTGGAACAGGTGCCTAATTTTGCGCTGGGACGTGGCCACATGGCCCCCCATGCATCCAACACCTCTGCGTTTTGGGAGCTTAGTTCCCTAAATGTTCAAAAAATTGGCATGAATTGTGGGAACAGTGTATGTGCTAGGTTTAGGCATGGGAAACTCCCAAAATCTAGGTTACTCACATAGGAGTGTGTTTTGGCGAACTAGAGACAACAAGCTTGAAGGAGAAAAATGGTAGGAGGCCTAACTTCTTCATGTTTTGGCCAAATGAGGTGCCGAAAAAGCCTAGCTAGGGGTTTTTGGATGTTATGAATCCATTCGTACTATTTTCAAAGCCATTTGGAGACTTCTTATGCAGGGTTTTCTACTTTGAATTTTCAAGGAGCTCTAGGGAGCTTAGGGACACCATTGAAGGAGGCCATGCTCAGATGAGCCCAAGTCTATTTTTTGTGACTGGATAGTCATTTTTGACTAATTTTTATGCTTTGAACGCATTGGGACAGGTTTCAAATCCATTTGAGGACTTTTACAGGTGTTTTTTCCATAAGGAAGCTCAGGGAAGCTCAAGGCCACATGTAGAAGAGGTCATGCCTGGATGAGCCATGGTCCGTTTTCAGAGATCTAATAGTCATTTTTGGGGTTTTTATGTTTAATGAACCCAATGGTACAGTTAGTAAATCCATTGGAGTTGAGAAGCATCTTGTAAAATAATCTTTGACAAACTTATCCCAGAGCACCTAGTCCATTGATGGAGGCTCAAGGAGATGTAGCCCAGTTGGGGGTGAACTCCTTTATCATGTTGTTCTTGTTGTGAGTGTTTGCTGGTTATTATTTTCTGCAATTTATTTTTGTTGTTGTATTTATGTAAACAACATATTTAACCTTTTAAAAAACCTCACACATAAACATATAAAAGAGGCATAAACTTGACACATAAATCTTCTTGCACAACTAAAACATTGAGCAAGGTCCTGAAGTTTATTTTAATGGAGTAGAGGGTTCTTGCATAGAAAAACAAGTCAGCCCCCTATTTTCAGATCAAGTGGTATCAGAGCTTAGTTTTTTTTTCTCATTTGATTGCCATTGATAGCTAGAGATTTAGCTGTTGGTATTATTGTGCAAGTTTGTGTTGAAGTTTGATATCTTTGCAAGGATGGAGGAAGCTTCAAATAGTAAGAGTTCTCATACATCTTCATTAGCCAAGTCCTTTGACAAAGAGATTTTGAAGGAGTTTCTAACCATGAGAGATGTGGTGCAAGAGATGTGGGAAGATAGAAAGGAGAGAATTGTCCTTCAAGAGAAGTTGATGGCCATGAAGGAGGAGAAGCACCAGCTTCTTGAAAAGTTGCGTGAGATGGAGACTCAGCTCCATGAGGCAGAAGAAACCCTTACCAAGTACATGCATGAACATGAGGTATGTAATGGTATTGTTTCTTCAAATTCCTCTCAAGATGAATGCTTTGGTGTTTTTGAAAATCACACTGGAGGAATAGGGTCCAAGTTATTGTTAAAAATGGGATATGAAGGTAGAGGGTTAGGCAAGCATGCACAAGGCATTGTTGAGCCTATTGTTGTTGAGGAGAGGCCCAAGTATAGGGGTCTTCTATATGAACAGAAAGATGGAGCATATTCCAAATTTGAGGAGACAAGGGAAACAGTTCCAAGAACAACTTTTGTTGCAAGTTCAATCCCTCAAGCATGCAAAGTATGTGTTCAAGATGAATGCAAATGTATGAAACAAGAGAGTTGTGACAGCCATGAGGACAAGAAAACTTTTGTTGGTCTTCAAAAGAGAGCTAGTAACTCTTCAAATTCACCTCCTCAAGAAGGCGATAAAGGTGAATGTTCAAGAACTTTTGTTGCAAGTTCAATCCCTCAAGCATGCAAAGTATGTGTTCAAGATGAATGAAAATGTGTGAAACAAAAGAGTTGTAACAGCCATGAGGACAAGAACAATGTTGTTGGTCTTCAAAAGAGAACTAGTAACTCTTCAAATTCACCTCCTCAAGAAGGCGATAAAGGTGAATGTTCAAGGTATATTTCTGCCTATAATTCGGTTGCTTTTGATTATGTTAAGCATGGTAAATTTGCATGTAAAAATGGAAGAAAAATTCCATGTACATATTGTGGTTTAGATAACCATCATGTTTCAAGATGTTGGAAAAGATTGACCACATTCAGGAAACTTTCCAAGCAAAGGAAACTTGAAAAGATGATGCAAAAGATTTGCACTCACTGCCGGAAGAGGGGTCATCTCATTGACCAATGTTGGACATTGCATCCAACCACTCATCCACAGCACAAGAATCAGATGGATAAAGAGATTGGCAAGAATGCAAGAGGAGATTCCATCATTGATGTGAGTCAAGATGATTCACAAGAAGACAATTTTTAGCAGAAAAAGTCACCATTGAATTGGCTTGGTAAGAAATGGTTAGATTTCTTGAGCAAGTAAGCCTTACATTTCTTTGTTGTAGATGCACATTTCAGCCTTATGTATTCATTTCTGTTGAAAGTATGATGCAAGTTTTCATGTGAATGCAATTCTATTGAGGGCGTTCTTGTTGTTGCACAATTTCGCTAGGAAGATGTAAAAGATGGGTATGATACTCACTTATTCCAAGCATTTATCTTTTTGAGTTCATCTCTTAGGTACCCACGTGTTTTGGGTTTATGTAATTATGTTTGTACTTGAAGGAGAGTTGAAGAGCTATGCACATGCATGTGTTTTTGTATGTGTGTAAACAATGAACTTGGTGATAGTTCATTATGAGTGACTCATGATTGTAACATGGTTGTGTATCATGAATGTCGACTTGTCATTGGGAATGTCGATATATTTCAATTGAGTCTCGACTTGTGTCCATGTTGTCTTGACGACTATCTTGTGTCAATCATGTTTTTTTTCGATTTATGTTTAGTCGATGGTGTTTGTCGGCTTGTAAGTCGATATTGAGTACACCAAGATGCAGGAAAACGCCATGTAATTTGATGAAGTACAAGATGCGACCATTTTCTTGAAGAGTAAAAAGACTTTGTTGGCATTATTTTCAGTCTTGTATAAAATTGTTTTCAAGATTGATGGTTTTTCTTGGTTTGTGACAAGAGGTCGCAGGAAAGTTTTTTTTTTGCAGCCATTGTAGAGCGGATTGTGTTGACACCAAAGCGTTCACAAGAGGGACTCGATTCTTAGTAGGAAGTGGGAAGGTTTTCAGTCTTCCAAGCACAAAGAGAACAGTGGGTCAGCAACATCCAGAGAACAATGGTTGAGGGACATAGCCAGTTGCAGTGCAAGGCATGTCAAGGTACCTAGGTGATTGCCAAAAAGACTTTTTCAAGTAGAATCAGTTGATAGAACTTGGAAGAAGAAGAGTATTGAAGCTCAGGTAGATAATCATCAGCTTGTGTGGGTCCAAAATCCTTTCAGTGGGAAGGTATGATCAAAATCTGGACCAGGGGTCAAAATTTAGCCCAAAAATGAAAGTGTTCAGAATCACTTCAAAACAAATAGGAGAATAGGCTTCGTCGTCACAAACCCAACGCACTTCAAAAGGGGTCAAACAGACATCGGATGAGTGAGATATCACATTCTGTTCGATTTGCCAAACAGGCAAAAACATTGTTGACTGTATAGTCCGTACAGGTGATGATGTGGCAGGGCCATACCTCACACATGGAAGTGTTGACATGTCAGATGTTGATGTGGCAAGAGAATTATTTGGCAGACACATGGACAAATAATGTGAGGACACGTGGCATTTTTTTTGGCCAATGGAGTGGTGCCACATGGCCCAGACGTGGGCTGCCATGTGGCACCTAGGTTTTGGTATGTTAAAAGTTATGTTGGAGTCCATAGGACTCGACCCCGAGACCTCATGAATGTTCAACACTTTGGAAATGTGTGGGATACCACTAGCCCACATGGTGGTACTTAATACGTATGCGTTTAAATATATATTTAAGTTTGTGTATGTGGCATTTTGGAGCGGGGTCCAGGTTGGGGCTTAGCCCTAGCCCTCGGTTGTGCGCCTTATCCCATGTGACCACTCCACGGAGGAATGCACATGCATTTTCATTCAAACAGTCAGTTCTTTATGCACCTGCCACATGTCACGCCCAGGTTCAACCTTGGAACGGGTGCCTAATTTTGTGCTGGGACGTGGCCACATGGCCCCCCATGTGCCCAACACCTCCGCGTTTTGGGGGCTTAGTTCCCTAACTATTCGAAAAAATGGTGCAAATTGTGGGAACAGTGTGTGTGATGGGTTTAGGCATGGGAAACGCCCAGAAACCAGGTTACTCACACAAGAGTGCATTTTGGCGAACCAAAGACAACAAGCTTGAAGGAGAAAAATGGTAAGAGGCCTAACTTCTTCATCTTTTGGCCAAATGAGGTGCCAAAAAAGCCCGGCTAGGGGTTTTTGGATGTTCTGAATCCATTGGCACTATTTTCAAATCCATTTAGAGACTTCTTATGTAGTTTTTTCTACTTTGAAGTTTTAGGGAGCTCTAGGGAGCTTAAGGACACCATTGAAGGAGGCCATGCTTAGATGAGCCCAAGTCTATTTTATGTGACTGAATAGTCATTTTTGACTAATTTTTATGCTCTGAAAACATTGGGACAGGTTTCATATCCATTTGAGGAATTTTACTGGTGTTTTTCCCACAAGGAAGCTCAGGGAAGCTCAAGGCCACATGTAGAAGAGGTCATGCCCGAATGAGCCATGATCCGTTTTCAGAGATCTAATAGTCATTTTTGGGGTTTTTATGTATTCTGAACCCAATGGTACAGTCATTAAATCCATTGGAGTTGAGCAGTAGCTTCTAAAATAATCTTTGACAAACTAATCCTAGAGAGCCTAGTCCATTGATGGAGGCTCAAGGAGATGTAGCCCAGTTGGGGGTGAACTCCTTTATCATGTTGTTCTTGTTGTGAGTGTTTGCTAGTTATTATTTGCTGCAAGTTATTTTTTCTGTTGTATTTATGTAAACAACATATTTAACCTTTTAAAAAACCTCACACATAAACACATAAAAGAGGCATAAACTTAGGGATAACAAGCTCCCACCTATCTCTTCTTCCATTGGACTATGTCTCAACATTTCCCATGCTGGCATGTATCCCTATGAAATCATCTTTGTGGTTGTAATATCCCTGGGAATCTTTCATGATTGTGGTTCTCATTCAGGTACGAAACCACCTTATGTACCTCTAAATTATGAAAGAAAATGAGCACGCAAATAAATTTCCGTTAGAAAAAAAAATACATACATATAGACAATTTTAGAAAAAAATGCATAAATTTTCCTTCTCTTTAATGGCCACCAATCATCTTATTTTAATTTGAATACAATTTTTACTGATCAAAACAATTTTTTGGATTACTAGATGTCTTCTCCTCCTCAACATCTTTTCAACGACCATTTGTTTTCCCAAACACAAGCTCTGATATGAAAGTTATAGTTTGTGGAATTTTTGACTGTTTTCCCCTTTTAATATCCCTGTATGATACATGTGTCTTCTTTCTCTTTCTGTACATTTCTATGTACCCATATTCCAAATATGGCTCTATGGATGTCTTTTGTTGTTCATAATATTTTTATAGACTACTCTTTTGCCCCAAATTGACTTGAGAGAAAGAAGTTATGCCCCCTAGAAATAAATTGGTGCTTAATTTATTCCCTTAACTATTTCAGTTGCAACTTTCTCATAAAATCTTTGTTTTGCACCTAGGATAGCTCGTTGAAAAGATATCATTGATCTATTTCATTTTTGTTGCAAATATAGTATGTAAAAAGATAGATTTCATGTAGTTTTGACCACCCACAAATTTCATTTAGGCCCTCAAAATCACTTTGCAAGTTGATGACCTCCAAAAATTGTAATTTTTTTGCATAATTTCACTCTTTTCCTACTATAACAGACCAATAATTTGAAATTGTGACCTATCAGAACACCTTTGTGCCTCTTTTTCCATCGGGAGAATTGATTACCTTGTATCAAGACTTCCCCAAAGTTTGTGATCTGCAAACCAATCACAATATTGATCATGGACTTCCTCCACATACATGTCAACTTAACACACCTTCACAATTACCCACAACCCGCGATCCAATCCGATTATTTCGCATAGAATCTCTCCATGGATAGGCCAAATCAACACACTCTTACAAATTCCCGTAGCCCACAAACCATGAGCCAATTTGGTTCTTTCACATGGACTTTCTTCGCGGATTGGGTAAGTTAACCTGTTATGAGGATTTTCCCCCAAGTCGCGAGCCCCTTTTTTCCTATGATATCGCAACCCATTGTTGGTTGTGGAGCTTGATTATTTTCCTGATTCATAGGTCTTTTTTTTCAGCTGTTTTTATACCCCATGAAGTTTGTACACCCCATAATACTGTACACCCCTCCATGCGGGGGGCTTTCCCCCCTTGCGGGGTCTGGGGGCAAGCGGGCCCCTGGAGGAAAAATTGCCTTGTAAATGTATATTGTAATTTCATAGTAAATATGGACCATTCATTATAATGTTGCAAATATGATGGTAGAAGTTATGTTAGGGTTTGTTTTTCCCTAGAAGGAAACCCTCTTTTATGAGGGAATTGTATTGTGACTATGTATCATTGGGAATATTGTATTCCAAGAGAGGAATTTTGTGAGAGAAATAAGAGGAAGTTACAACGGGTGTGTTGTAGGTTGTATCCCTTCATTCACTAGATAATAATAAAGGAAGGACCTGATAATTTCTCCAGTGGACGTAGCCCACACTGGGTGAACCACATATATCTATGTCTCTATTGTATTGTGTATCTTTTTTGTTTTATTTATGCATTTGTCTTATTTTTATTTCTCTGTGATCCTATTTTTCTAACAACTGGTATTAGATCGAAAGGTAAATCACAAGAAAATAGGGTTCTTGGTTTGAGTGGGAGTAATGGAGGAAGATGGAAAGTTTAGAGTCGATAAATTTAACGACCAAAACTACCAGTTATGGAAGCTACAGATGGAAGATTATTTATACTAGAAGGATATATTCCTACCATTGGAGATAATAACAAAGAATTTGATGGCCATGAGGGACGAAGAATGGGAGGTTCTTGAAAGAAATACACTAGGAATGATACAATTAAGCCTGGAAGCATCGGTGGCTTTCAATATTTCAAAATAAAAGACAATGAAGGATTTGATGGACACATTGGCTAAACTGTATGAAAAACCCTCGACGTCCAATAAGGTATTTCTAATGAAGAGATTATTTAATATGAAGATGTCAGAAGGTGGGTCTATTGCAAATCATTTAAATGAATTTAATACGATTACTAATCAGCTAAGTTATGTAAAGTGGACTTTGATGATGAGTTCAGGGCTCTTCTAATATTGTGCTCATTACCAGAAAGTTGGAATGACTTGATCATGGATGTAAGTAACTTTGTCTTTGGTTCAAACACTTTAAAATTTCATGATGTTGTTGGTGTTATCCTTAGCGAGGAAATGCGACAGAAAAGCACAAGTGAGACATCAGGTAATGCATTAAACATGGAGAATGGTGGAAGACAAAATCATAGAAGAAAGGGCTCAGGGAATCATGGAAATTCTAGGAAGGGAAGATCCAAATCCAGATTGGGAAAGATAGAGTGTTGGAATTGTGGGAAGAAAGGACATATGAAGAAATACTATAGAGCTCCAAAGAAACAAAGAGATGGACAAAAAGAGAAAAATCAAGAAGTAAATGTAACAGGTGATGTGTTACAAGATGATTTGGTTCTTTCTATAGATAACATTTTTGAGTCTTAGGTAGTATATTTGGGGGCTTCATTTCATGCCACACCCCATACGAAAAAAATTCCAGATTATGTTCAAGGTGATTTTGGACAGGTTCATTTAGGTGATGATGCACCATGCAAAATTGTTGGAATGGGAAACGTAAAAATAAATAACATGAATGGAAACCAATGGTTGTTGAAAGAGGTAAGACATGTTCCATATCTAAGGAAAAATCTAATTTCAACAGGGCATTTGGCAAGTGAAGGTTGTATATCCATATTTACATATAAGGTGTGGAAGGTCACCAAAGGATCACTAGTGATAGAAAAAGGAGAGAAGGTAGGTACATTGTATTTATGTACTGGTAATACTAACTCTTCTAGCTCTTAGCTTCTACAGGATTGCATACAACACTATGGCATCATAGGCTTGGATACATGAGTGAGAAGGGGATGTAGATACTTCACAAAATAAATTTGTTGCAGATCTTAAAAAAATTGATTTGGATTTCTGTGAGCATTGTGCTTATGGAAAACAAAAGAGAGTCAGATTTCTAAGAGTCAGAAAAGAAAAGAAGAGTGAAAGGTTAGATCTTGTGCATACAGATGTATGGGACCATATTANTGGTGGCTCTCATTATTATGTTACTTTTATTGATGATACAACTAGAAAAACTTGGGTTTATTGCATTTAACAAAAATCTGATGTTTTTGATACTTGTAAGAAATGGAAAATTTTGGTTGAGAATGAGACATGAAAAAGGTTGAAGTGTCTTATATCAGACAATGGAGGTGAATATTGCAGCAAGGAGTTTGATTATTACTATTCATACTATTGAAAATATTGTAACTACGAAGTATATTCTAATTATAATTGATTTATTATTAAATAGATCAATCCCCTTTTGTGGATTGATCATGTCACAACTTATGTATGACTAAATATTCTATTGTGGATTAGTCAAACCATGTTTATATGGTGTTAATTAAGAAGTCACCCCCTAGGGATAATTAAAGTGGTTTTAACCACTATTTGAAGAAGTCAACCCAGCTTGGTGAAGAGACACAATCCTAGTGCGTCCCAGCTAGTATAAATAAGTGAGGATGGTGCCTCACTTACACACTCACTCAGTCACTCATCTAGGGCGCAAGTTTTGAAAATAGTTGCAATTTCCAGAAGAAGGAGAGAGAGGCACATGCTTGTTCTTGGTTATTCTTGGTGGTTTTGTCTCTTATATTGGCATTGTATTGAAAATCTATATTAAGGAAGTTTTTGTCGGATTTTCTCCCCCATGAGGGTTTCCTAGGATAAAATGTTGTATACCTTGTGATTGTATCTCTCTCGGTGATCCTAATTATGCTATTATTATCCAGTAAATTGAAAAGAACTTAATAAAAACTATAAAATTTAACATGGTATCAGAGCTAAACTGAGTAGAGCACCTTTCACTAGGTAACCAAAAACGCCACTGTTGTCATACAAGAAATTTAGGGATTTTCATTGGAAGAGAATTTCAGCCTAAAAATAATCTAGGGAAGTGTGTCCTAGCCTAGAGAACTCACTGGCAGCTTGATCACACCTTTTCAGTGGCCAGAGCCTCCATAAAGTGAAACCCTAGTTTTCACTAGTGTTAAAAAAACCAGAAAACCAGGAAACCAGATCCAATACCAAACCAAATTTGAGTTGGTCCAATTTCAAGGGGTAAAATTTGGATTTTTTTAAAATCAAACTACTCCATCCTACTCACGTCGGCCCAGTGCATCTAGTCCCTGGATCATAATTCCAAAATTTGAAAGTTGAAAAATTAGGGTTTCCTCATAAAACCCTAAGTTGCAGTTGTAGTTGCAGTGCCACTTGTAGTTGTAGTTGCAGTACCAAATATAGTTATAGTTGCATTATCAATTGTAGTTGCAGTGCCAGTTCCTTCATGCCAGTTGCAACACCAGTTGCAGTGAAAGATTTTGTGAATTGTTGGGATTGTTGTTTTATTGCACCTTACTCTAGCAAGACATGTTAGAGGTATGTACTTACATATGGTTAAAATGTATTATTGTTCTAAAAGGGTGCTTGCAGGAGAAAGGATATGTTGACAATCATATATCCAAAAGGATATCAGATCCAACCCATTCATAGGAATAATGCACCCTAGGTTTGATCATTTTGATATGCATCTATTTTTTATGACATTATTTTGACATATAGGTTGTATTTTGAAGCTATGACCATCATACTAACCATTGGTCAAAATTAAAGTCAAAGTATTAGTTGAGATTATAGAGTTTATTCTCTAACTTATATTTATGTTAAGAAATCATATTATCTCAGTAGAGAGGACAAGTTGAAGATAATACTTGTCATCTTGAGTGAAGGAGACTTGGAAGAAAAAAAAACACTCATCCCTGAGGACAAGACTCCAGGTTCCAAGTTTGATTGATTAAGTTGATAAGATTCAAAGTTGCACATGAAAAGTTTAATAACTACCTCATTGCAAGTAAACACTATAGTTGAGATAACATTCGTTGAAAAGTATTATACTTGGTAGCATGTGAGCATATTGAGATAAATGATTATTGTAATACTTTACTAGATACAATAACATCTCCTCTAGGAGAAACGTCTTGTTTTGGTTCCACTTTACCATGGAGGAATGTTTGATCACAACACTAGAAGCGTTTTTCTCTCATTTCATATTGTATCTTATGTTTGACCTTTGTTTCATCCAGGTCACAAGAGATCCCTCAAAAGGAGATACTATGATGATTATTCATGGTATAGTTTTATTATTATTATCAAAAGAGTATTATTCTTGCTTGTTGTTTTATTGACCTTGTTTCAAGTCATAGGTGATAACCCTAAGGAAGATATAGTGACGGTTGCAGGAGGAAACACATTAGATGAGACATGAAGTATATTATGTACATGACCATATACATTCATGTAACAAAGAAGATGAAGATGAATCTATTTTTGAGATATAGAGTATCTCATATGAAGATTGATTGTAAGGAGCATAAGGCTCCAAAGATGATTGAAAATTACAATAAAACTCACAATAGACTTGATCAATGGATAATGAAGCCACCTTGAAAGGAAGAAGATTTTGTTTGAAGTCTGACTCATCTTTTCATACCAAGACTTGATATACAACACCAAGTATATCATGTAGAGACTATTAATTCTTTGTAGACTCAGAATAAATCAAGACTCGGAGTGAGCCTGATCTAAGAGAGGATCAAATGGGAAAAAGAGACACCTTCCAGGAATCGCAGATAGATGCCAAGAGTTGATAAGACTAGCTCATTGATCCAAGAACTTTTCATCAAAGTGACTTATAAAGAATTGTATTAAATGAGCATAAATTAAAGTGCACCATTAAAGAAGAAAAAGCTCAATAATGAAAAGACATAAGAATCAAATCTGAACACAAAAATTGATAACGGAGTTTGTCCCTGGTGGACTATGTCTCCAGGTCCTGCTCTCAAATGGGTAGGCCTTTTTATTAACTCGGCAAAAGAATTTGGCAAACTACATAAGTATACCTCATTCTAAGAATTAAGTTGTAGAATATTTTCTCATATTAGAAAACAAACAACACCATTGAATTCATGGCGTTCAATTACCCAAAAATCACTATCTCCACACCTCAATTCAACTCTGGCACGCCCAAGAGAAATTTTGTCTCTGTTTTCGTGTTGTGCAACCTGTAATTAATTCCAAAAAAATTCCTCGTAAACCATGCCCGGACGTACCATCGCGTGCCTCCCCCCATGCACTGGCGGATTCAAAATTTAAATAAATTTTGTGGGCATTGTAACCAATGGGGTTGTTTGGCCTATTTGTTGGCAGAGCTATAGTTAAGGTGTATATAAAGGGGGAGGTCCCAGGGTCAAGCCTGCGGGCCTCCCCTTTTGGGCATTTGTTATAACTTATATGCATATATAATATGGTGGTTCTGCCAACTTTTAGCAGTGGTTTAGATATATCCATTGGCTGCCAAATTTGGTGGGCTTCGCTAGATTTGGTGGGCCCATTATTTTTTAATTT
>JASDQU010208723.1:0-28132 GCA_032191745.1 Picea mariana | reverse complement strand
ACATCCAAAGCCTTATCCTCTTGGTTGGGTATGTGATAAAGAAAAACTTAATGTCACCAAGCAATGTAGGGTCAGATTTTCTATTGCTTCAAAGTTGATTGATGAAGTGGATTTGGATGTTGTATCACTTGATATATGTGGCATAGTGCTGGGGAGTCATTATCTTTATGATAGAAAAGAAGCATACTTTTTTCATGAGAAAAAATATCACCTTACTAAGGGGGGAGTGGAATATATTGTTAGAGCCCACGGCATGAGGGTAAACACAACACTTGTTAGTGCACGACAAATGAAGAGGCTCATAAACACTAATAAGAAATATGCACTCATGGTCGTAAGGGAAAAAGATGTCAGAACATCCGATGCTTTTCAAGGATGTGATCCTTCTCATAAGAAATAATTAATTGATATTGTTTCGAAGTATGACGATATTTTCCAGGAACCATATGGATTACCTCCTAAGAGGGAAATCCAACATGAAATACATCTTCAGTACGATTCTCCTCTTCCTAATGTGGGCATGTACAGGATGTCAAGAGTAGAGATGACAAAGATCAAAATGCAAGTACAAGACTTATTGGATCAAGGGGTCATCAAGCCCAACTCATATCCTTGTGGTTCTCCAAATGTGATGGTGCCAAAGAAGGATGGCACATGGATAATGTGTATCGATTAGTGGGTCTTAAATAAAATCACGGTAAAAAATCGATACTCTCTTCCTCGTATAGATGATTTACTTGATCAATTAAAGAATGTTGTTTATTTCACCAAGTTGGATTTGTGCAGTGGATACCATCAAATCAAGTTTGAAGATCAGGATGCATGGAAGACTACCTTTAAAACCAAACAGGGATTTTTTAAGTGGTTAGTTATGCCATTTTGGCTTTGTAATGCTCTGGAAACCTTCATGCATGTGATGAATGATGTATTCAGGCCATTTCTAGATGATTTTGTGATTGTATATTTGGATGACATTCTTATATTTAGCGAGCCCTAGGATGAACATGTAAGGCATGTAAAGAAAGTATTGGATAGTTTGCAAAGGGAAAAGTTGTATGTAAAATTGTCCAAATGTGAATTTGGTAACTTGGTAAGACTGCACTCGTGTACTTAGGTCATATTGTAGGAGGAGGACAATTGAAAATTGATCCTTCCAATATTGATGTAATTATAAATTGGCCTGAGCCCAAAAGTGTAATCAAAATATGGAGCTTTTTAGGTGCAATATAGTACTGGAGGAGATTCATTTCAAACTTATCCTTTATAGAAGCTCCTTTCCATGCCTTAACCAATGTGAATAACACTTTTCAGTGGGGAGGAAAGAAAAAAAATCTTTCGACACTTTGAAGGAAAAGATCAGTACCGCACCAGTATTAGCACTGTCGAATATTCAACAACCCTTAGAGTTTGAGACAGATTCCAACTAGTACGCCATGGATGAAGTGTTGATGCAATATTGTAAATCTATCTGTTACCACTCGGAAACTTTTAACCAAGTTGTTTTTAACTATCCTACATATGATAAAGAGTTGTATGCATTAGTTCAAATTGTAGAGAAATGGAAGCACTACTTGTTAGGGAAGGAAACAATCATACATACAGATCATCAACCCTTACAGTATCTCCAAGAACAGACCAAACTGCAACAATATCGACACTACGGATGGATGGGTTTCCTACAACAGTTTCATTTGGTAATCAAGTACAAAAAGGGTATGAGTAACAAGGTATCTGATATGCTTTCTAGACCTCTTATTGTTGCTTCTATTATTTTGAGGAATGCTTCTTTATCTCGTGATATCTATGTGGAATAATATGCCAATGATGAAGGCTTTAAAGAAGTATATGAGAAGCTAACCCATGGTGCACAAGTAGAGAACTATTGTCTGCAGGGAAAAATACTCTACCATCTTGGAAGGCTATGTATTCCTAAAAGTGAACAAGTCCATCTAATACGAGAAGCTCACACTTCTCTTGTGTCTGGGCATTTTGGGATAGGAAAAACTATGGCTCATGTGCTGAGGTTTTGTTACTAGCCTCATATGAAATAAATTGTAACTAAATATGTAAAGGGGTGTGTGATGTGTTCTACTTGTAAGCCCACTAATAGAAAACTGGGGCTATACTCACCACTGCCTATTCCATCCCATCCATGGGAAAGTATCTCCATGAATTTTGTAGGGGGTTTACCAATGTCAAAAAGGGCTCATGACTATTTGTATGTTGTAGTGGATAGTTTCAGCAATACTTGTATCTTAATGCCATGTAAAAAGAAGATCATTGTTGAGCAGACTGCTAATCTCTTCTTTCAGTATGTTTGGGTTCACTTTGGGTTACCCACGTCCATTATCTCAAATTGAGATACTCGATTCCTTGGGTATTTTTGGACAAGTTTGTGGAGAATGATGGACACCAAGTTGGAGAGGAACACTGTTTTCCATCCACTGACTGACAGACAAACAAAGGTTGTTAAACGAACAGTGGTACTTTTTCTTCAATGCTATTGTAGTAAGCATCCCAAATTATGGGATGAACAAATACCCTATGTACAACATGCTTACAATCGAGCCTTACATTCCTCCACTCAGTGTTCACCTTTTGAGACATGTTTTGGGTATTTATCTAAGATTCCTTTGGACTTTATGTATGGGAGAGATGTCGATTCAAATGAAGACAAAAATGAAGATAGAGCCTGCAAGTTCATTCATAGGATCCAATAGGTACATCAAGCAGTCAGGGAACATATGGAGAAAAGTCAAGCACAGTATAAGGCTCGTCATGAAAAACACATGGTTGATCATCAGTTCCAGGTTGGAGACCAGGTATGGCTTCACATCAACAACAAAAAATTGAAGGGTGAAGGCAAGAAACTCAAGCCCATCCATTATGGACCCTTCACTATTTTGGAGAAAAGTGGTGCCAACTCTTTTTGTCTAGATCTTCCACCTTATATGTGGATCTACTCAGTTGTAAATGTGGAGAACTTGAAATTTTTTAGCCTCCCATGATCATGGATCAGGGTGAGGAAGTTTCAATACCTTTAGTTGATGATTTTTCTCCTGAGTACTTGTATGAATTAAAGGAAGATATCATCCTAGACAGAAGGATGAGGACTTCACACAGGGGTAATGTTGATTATCTTCGAGTAGGCTTAAAGGGCACACATCCAAACAAGGAAAAGTGGATTGAGAAGGACAAGGTGAGGGAACTCTTCCCTCACTTATCTGTTGATTGATGAAAGATTTTGGTGGTCCAAAACTCTCTTAGTGAGAAGGCGTGATTCAAAAAGGATCTAGAGAACACTAAGGACAACTCAGAATTCACAGAAGCAACTTGAGAAGCTTAGAATGGCATCAGCAAATAGAGAAAGGGAAAAAATTCAAAGTCCTCAAAACTCAGTGAAATTGACATCATCACGAAGAGTGCGTCGCAAGATTTCAAACGACATAAACGACTCATCAAACGAAGTTATGGATCAAAATATATTCGTGGTCAACATTTTGGTCAACCTAGCCTAATAAGAAGGGATAGTCAACATCTATATTGTCGATGTCAGCATCAGTACGAACAACGTCAGTGTCCTTACAATGTATGTGGCATATGCAAAGGATGACACATGTCATTCTAATGTCAGCATGGTGACGTGACAACACCAAAGGCTATCACGTGTCACTCATTTTCAACATTTTTCGATCAAAATGTGGACCAATGAGGAAGTGCCATGTGGCAGTCCATACAACCATGTGGCAGGCCATATGGAACATGGAAGACACGTGGCATTTGTACCATACATGGCAGGTTGACATGGGATACAAGTGACATGGTAGGGTGACTGTACAGATGAATGATGTGGGCCAATGGTTAATTTCCACGTGGAAGTGGGAAAATGCACAATGAGGGCCCATAACTGAATTTTCAAAAAAAAAGAAAGGCCAACCAAATCTAGCGAAGGTCCCACCAAATCTAGTGGCCAACCTTCCAACTCTGACAAATCTAAACGATAACTCCAAACTTGGCGGTAGTTCAAATCACACACACACACACACACACACACACATACATATATATTGTTATAAATACAAGCACAAAAGGGGAGGCCCGTGGCCTCGACCTTGGGACCTCCCCCTAACCAAACGCCTTACATAACATCTGCCAACCATTGAGCCAAATGGCTCCGTTGGTTAGTCCGCCCAACATTTAATTTAAATGTTGAGTTTTCCCATGAATGGGAGGAGGGTTCTCGATGGTACAGCTAGGAATGTTTTTTGAGGTAAGGTATAGTGAATTAATTGCAGGTTGTAGGCACAGAAACCGAGACGAGATTTCTCATGGGCCTAGGAGTGCCAGAGTTAGATTGAGGTGTGGAGACAGTCATTTTTGGGTAATTTGACGCCACGAATTCAATGGTGTTGTCCTGTTTTTTATCTGAGTAAAGATTTTGTAGCTTAACTCCATAATGAGGTATACTTATGTATTTTACCAAATTCTTTTGTTGAGTTAATAAAAAGGCCTGCCCATTTGAGAGAAGGACCCGGAGACATAGTCCACCAGGGAGGAAATCGGTTATCAAGTTTTTCTATTCAGATTTGATGCTTATGTCTCTTCATTATTGAGATTTTCCTTCTTTATGGTGAACTTTAATTTATGCTCATTTAATACAATTCTTTATAAGTCACTTCGATGAAAAGATCTTGGATCACCTATGTTCAACACTGTTACAATGGGACTCTCCATAGATCCACTGGCCATATCCCATTTCAGGTGGGACAATGATGTAGCCACCCTACTCTCCTTTGGGCTACGTGACCTCCTGGTCAAGGATCTTTGATTCTCCAAGCCAAATCGACTCTCTGAAACCTTGATTGTCTCACTTTGTAATTGAACACAGGCCCTTTCGACTTTTGGTGCAGGTTCTATGATACCCAAAACCTCTTCCTTCGCACTTCCAAAATATCAAATTGCAGGCGCTAGCTCCTTTTCAATTATCCCCTTCCTGCATGTGACCTGGGGATGTGACCTAGGGATTAACTTTGAAGGGTGCTTTGGGCTTCAACTTCGGCTATTTTTTTAATAGCTGTAACACTCTTCTCTGAACCCTGAGCTGCGAACTCGCTAGGGAAGATCTATGGTTCTCATTTCTCCCATAGCCAATGGCAGTGATTCGTTCAAACTCAGGAATTCGGGAATTTTCAATCCCTCTTAGATCTTAACACAAATTTCATGAGTTTCCGAACACTAAGCAGCTCAATTGGTGCCCAGATTTTATCTTCAAGTTTCAACTATTTTCTTATAGCACCTTTTTCCTACAATCTACTCAGATCACCAAAAAGTGCCTTTGTTGAGTCTCATATTGACGGTCCACATACTTCTATCGAATAGACAATCCAGATCAATCCTTTCAGCTTCGACGATTTTTGTTGGTCGTCTACACGACACAATTCCTTGTATCTTCCAACGTCGAAACATCGAACAAGTTCTCCTCCCGGATAGCTTCTCCTCTGAAATGAACGATGGTTCACTCTTCGGGTTTCGACAACTTTGATGTTGCGCTACCCCTTCCATCCGGATAGTTTCTTCTCCGAAATGAGTGATACGTTGACACGTATCATCCTCTGTGTCTACGACCACAATATTCTCCGCTAGATTGACCTTCGTCGATTCTCACCCTTCTACGCTCCAAATCCTCTCATTCATGAACTTTCGAAGGAACTCACGGCTAACCATCGCGCAAATTTTCCCATATCTAACGGTCTGGAATGATTTCACTTCCTCCTTGTCTATGAACTTTTGAATTTGTAGATCTTGAACCACCTATCCTTTTGGATGATGGACGGTCCCTAATCACTGCGGGATTTCAAGACTTTAGCAAGTCCGCTCTCTTGTGCACATAAAGGGTTAAGGCACATGCACTTTACCTGGATAGGATTACTGTCGATCCTTGCGCTCAGATCCGATGGCTAAGATCTGCTTCCTTCTCAGTTCTTTCCTAGTCATTGATCTAATGGTCTAGACCTCTTCCAACAACAGATCTAACAGTTGTTGTTGCTCTTCCTCTTGAGATTTTGATTTCTTCCAAACTTGGAAGAGTTTGTAAGTGTTCAAAGGTTTTGGCCCTTGAACTTCCTCCTGTGAACCTGACTATCTTGGGTCTCGTCTTCACTTCTTGGGATGTTATCCCTCCTGAGCTTGACTCCTTTGATAATTTTGATCTCCCATGCATTCCTTGCGTTCCTGGGATCTTGACAAACTCAAATCGAAGGATTTCTTCGAAAGAAATTCTTCTTGCACTCCTTGTGCTTCTCTATTCTAGTTCTTTGACACTTAGTCTCTCCTTGACTTTGTGCACTCCTTGCACTTGTTCTAAGTTCCTGTCATTTCTTTTGAACTCCTCTAATTCAATTCGAGACTCTGTCGATGCACTCCTTACGTATGACATGCACGCCTTGCATACGAGTTCTCATAATAAAAACGATTGGAACTTATCCAGATCATCACAGATTCATATGATCAACTTTGAACAATCATGCATAAACAAAATGAACTAAAGCACACACATAATACACCATTCATTCAATCACACCTTAAAATGAAAATTGTCCAAGGAATTGGAACAATTATGTCTGCTCTATTCATTCATGAAATACATTACATAGTGTTACAGTTCTTCACTGCATATTTCTTCTTTTCCTATCTGCTACTCTCCTCTACTCTGTTCTACTCTTCTCTACTCTCTCATCCAATACAATAACAAAACAAAACTATCTAAGGATTGGCTCCTTGAGCTCTTCTTCGTCTTGTCTGCAACCTATCCTATCATTTTCTAGTGGTTACCTACTTTTTCCTATTACAATAACTATGAATTATTACCAAATAAGAGCTTCCACTCTCTATTTGCAACTCCTTATAGTCGTATAAGACTTTACAAACAAGATATATTAAAAAATGTTGTTTCCAAAATATCTCAACAACTCATTTTGTTTCTGAGTTAAATGTTGATTTGAAATTTTGTCCTGCTGAGATGTCATATCCTTGCATCCACGCTTGCTTCTTTGACTTTGAAGGTGATGATCCTGCATCATACTCCTCTAGCTAAAATATTCATGGACTCCTGTCCATGAGCTCCTGCACTATTTTTCCATGCTTCAAAATATCAGGTTCAATGACCCAACTTGAATCTTCCACTGGATGATCTTTCCACTTCACTAAGTATTCATGATATGTCTTCCTCTTGGTCTTCTTTCCGACTCTCTATTCTATGACTCTCTCCATTTGAGGTTTTTTTCTTGTGGTCAATTTTTCTTCCCACCAAAATTATTTCTGATCATTTGATTCTCCTGCATCATCTCTCCTGTAAGGATACAGGTCTGCAACATTGAATATCGATGATATCCCAACATTGTCTGGCAATCCAATTTCATAAGCATTGGCTGCAAATGTTTTGAGAATCCTACATGGTCCTATCTTCTTCATCTTCAACTTGTTATATGTTCCCCTTGGAAACCTTTCTTTTCTCAAATGAGCTAAAACTTCATCTCCTACTTCGAATTGAACTTTTCTCCTCTTCTGATCAACTATGTTCTTATATTTCAGGTTGATGTCCTATAGTTGTTCTCTGACTCTGTCATATAGTTTCTACATTTCTATTACAAAATATTCTATGCCAGCACTTCTGAATTCATCTTGGTTCAGATCTCTCAACTTTGAAATACCTCTTGGTTGTATACCATACACAATTTCAAATGGTCTTTTTCCGGTGCTCCTGTTCACTGAATTGTTAAATGAAAATTCTGCTTGTGCCAAAATCTGATCCCATTGATGACCTTGCTCAGTGACTAAAATTATTAACAAGTTTCCTAGACTCTTGTTTACTACTTCAGTCTGTCCATCTGTCTGAAGGTGATATGTTGAACTAAAGGACAAGTTTGTCCCAAGCCTCTTCTATATAGTTATCCAAAAGTGTCCTACAATTTTTGTGTCTTGTTCTGAGACTATGCTCCTAGGAAATCCATGTAGTCTCACCACTTCTCTAAAAAAAAATTGGCTATGTTTATAGCATCATTTGTCTACTGGCATTTTATGAAATGTGCCATCTTTGAAAATTTGTCCACCACAACAAATATGGAATCACTCCCTTTCTGGGTTCCAGTCAATCCCAAAACAAAATCCATATCTATTGCATCCCATGGCCTTTCTGGAATTGGTAATGGCTAATACAAACTAGTGTTCTTATGTCTTCCTTTTGCATACTAGAAAACTATGCATTTGTCCACAAACATTTTCACCTTTTCCCTCATGCTCAACCAATAGTATGAATTTCTCAACTGTGTAAATGTCTTATCATGACCAAAATGTCCAGCTAAACCTCCACCATGTTTCTCCTTCAGCAGGTTATCTCTCATTGAGCATCTTGGTATGCATAGTTGGCTCCCTTTGAAAAATAATCCATCCTGGATCAAATATTTTTTCCATGGGCTTCTACCTCCCAACAAAGGATTCTTACATGCCTCATAATCTTCCTTAAAATCTAGATCTTCTTGATACATTTCCTTGATGTGTTCAAACCCTAAGGTATCCACTTGGAATTCCTATACAATTAAAATCCTCTTGCTCAAAGCATCTGCAACTTTGTTAGTAGTTCCAACAATATGTTTAATAACAAAAGTAAAATTCTGCATAATTTCTACTCATTTAGCATGTCTCCGGTTCAATTTTTCTTCCTAGTAATAAACTGCAAATCTTGATTATCATTGTACAAGACAAATTATTTAGGAATTATATAGTGCCTCCACTTCTTTAAAGATTGAATCACTGCATAAATTCTTTTTCATATGTGGAATACTTCCTCTTGGTGTTATTCATCTTCTCACTGAAATAAAAAACTGGCCTATTATATTGACTCAAGACTGCTCCAATAGCTATTCCACTTGCATCACATCTCACTTGAAATGCTTTTCCAAAATCTGGTAAGACCATAATTGGTTCTTCTGTGATCTTCTCCTTCAACACTTTGAAACTTTTTTCAGCTTCCTCTGTCCATTTAAAATACTTGGGTTTCTTCTTCACAGTGTCTAGAATAGGCGTACATGTACCACTGAAATTTCTGATAAACTTTCTATAAAAAAATTCTAACCCATGAAAACTTCTTACTTCAAATATGCTTCCTGGAGACAGCCATTCTTTGATTTCTCTCCCCTTTTCTGGATCCATCTTCAATTCATTTGAAGAGATCACAAAACCCAAGTATATGAGTTTTTTCTTCATAAAAGATCTTTTCTTTAGATTTATCAACAATTTTTCTTGCTACAACCTTCTCATCACTGATGTCAAATGTTTTAAGTGTTCTCCCTCTGTCTTATTGAAGATCAACATGTCATCTAGATACACTATAACAAATTTTCCTATGAATTCTTTCATTACATCATTCATTAATCTCATGAATGTGCTTGGGGCATTTTTCAACCAAAATGGCATGACCAACCATTCAAACAAACCTTCATTTGTCTTGAATGTTGTCTTCCATTCATCTCCCTCTTTCATCCTTATTTGATGATATCCACTCTTCAAGTATATCTTGGAAAAATAGCTTGCTCCACTCAAACAATCCATCAAATCATCCATCTTGGGTAAAGGAAATCTATACCTAATGGTGATCTTATTGATGGCTCTAGAATATATACACATTCTCCATCCTCCATCCTTCTTTTGGCTCAACATAGTTGGTACTGCACATGGGCTTAGGCTTTCCCTGACTAAACCTTTATCCAACAACTCTTGGACTTGATTTTTGACTTCCTCATTCTCTCTAGGTGTCAACCTATAAGATGCTTTGTTTGGTAAACTAGCTCCTGGAATAAGGTCAATATGATGGATTATACTTCTAATGGGTGGCAATGAGTGAGGTAACTCATCCACTACTATGTCAGCAAAGTTTTCTAACCGTTCCTAGATTTCTTCAGGTAAATCCTCCACATAAGTATTTGTAAGGATAACTCTTTGCTTCTTCACTATAGAAAACTGCATCTCTTGCTCCTTCTTGACTTCATTCAAGAGTTCCTTCCCACTCATGAGAAGTAGACTTGAACTAGCTTCCCTCTTTTCCTATTTGTCTTCTATTGGAAACAACATATGTGTCCTACCATTCTTTTCTAAGGTATAGGTATTATTCCTCCCATCATGAATAACTTTTCTGTCAAAATGCCATGGTCTCCCCAATAAAATATGACAGACATCCATAGGAATTACATCACATAATATTTCATCCCTATATCCTCCTATTTTAAATTCATCTTGGCATTGTTGACTTACCATCACTTGATGTCCTTTCTACAACTAGATACCTTGTATGGGTTTGGATGTGGAGTTTTCTCCAGCTCTATTTTCTCCACCATCTCTGTGGATACTAGATTGTCAGTGCTCCCACTATCTATGATCACCTTGCAAACTCTATCTTTCATCTTCCAAGCAATTCTAAATAGACTTGTTCGTTGAACTGGTTCCTCTACCTCCTTCTCTGGTTTAAGAACTTTCGTTATCATGAGGTTCTTTCCTCCTTCTGCTGCTTCTGCTTCCACATGATTTTTTTCTTCAGAAATGTGTGTTTCTTCTCCTCTGGTGTCTTTCTTCTTCTCTAGGAATTCCCAAGACATGTGCCCTGTCTTTCCATAGGAATAACATCTAATTTCACCTCCTCTGGCTCTTCCTCTTCCTCTAGGAAAAAAAATTCTTCCTCCATGTTGTCCTTCCTTAGAACTTTCACCTTTCTCAGGGTGACTATGTTGTTTTCTAGCTTCATGCTTTGGTTTCTAGAACTTCTCTCTGTTGGTTCCCTTACCTTTGCTTGAATTTCCTCCTCTATTTCGTTGGCTTTGTTTTCTAGCCAATTTCTCTTCAACTTTCAAGGCTACTTGATAAGCATCCTCGACTTTACTAACAGACATCATGTTGATTTCTTCTTGTATTTCATATATCAATCCATTGATATACCTGGTTGTTTTTCATCGTCATTCTCTTTCTGTCCAATCTTGATGTTCAGTCTGTAAAATTCCTCAATGTACTCCTTCACTGATAAGATTTTATTTCTCTAGTTCTGCAATCTTCTGAACAGATTGATTTGATAGTCCTTTGGGATAAATTTTTCTTTTAGCTTGGCTACCATCCCACCCTAGCTTTTAATTTTCTGCTTACCCTTTCATCTGTGATTGGCTTGCAGTTCATCCCACCATAGTGTTGTGTGACCCTTCAGTCTTGTCACTGCATGCTTCACCATATTCTCTTCTTCGATATCTTCATAATCGAATTACTTGTCCATAGCACGTACCCAATCCAACAATTATTCCACTTCTAAATTGCCTTCATACATTGGTACCTCTATTTTTTCTCTAGCTCCTATTCTTGAAACAAATTTCAATAAGAGGTCTTTTGCAGCATCATCTGCTACATATTCTTCAACCTCTATCTCTTTTCTTTCAAAGACATTGATATTTCCAGTGTCTGGTGCTCTCCTCTGCGTTGTTTCCATGGCATCCAGTCTCATTCCGAGTCGCCTCATTTCTTCTTCCATTTATGGATTCACTCTATGTCTTCTGGGTGGCATGATTCCACTACCTCACCTTCTGATGTCTATAAACAGAATCAACTCTTAATACCACTAATGATATCAATTTATCTCCTTATCTAATGTCTATAAAAAAATTCAATAGCTCTGAGACCACCTGACGCATCCCCCCTACTCTCTTTCAGTCTACGCAACCTCCCGGTCAAGGATTTTTTATTCTCCAATCCAAATCGACTCTCTGAAACCTTGATGGTCCCACTTTTTAATTGAACACGAGCCCTTTCAAATTTTGGTGCAGGTTCTATGATACTTGCAACCTCTTCCTTCACGCTTCTAAAATATCAAATTTTAGGTGATATCTCCTTTTCCATTAGCCCCTTCCTACATGTGACCTCAGGCTGTGACCCGGGGCTTAACTTTGAAGGGCGCTTTGGGCTTCGGCTTCGACTATTTTTTTAAGACTCTTCTTTAAACCCTGAATCGCAAACTCACCAGGGAAGATCTATGGTTCTCGTTTCTCCCACAGCCAACGATAGTGATCCATTCAGACTCAGGACTTCATGAATTTTCTATCCCTCTTACCTCTTAACACAACTCTCGCGAGTTGTTGAACACTAAGCGGCTCAATCAGTGCCCAGATTTTATCTTTATGTTTCAAAGATTTTATTATAGCACCTTTTTTCTACAATCTCCTCGGATCGTCTAAAAGCGCCTTTGTTGAGTCTCAGATCAATGGTCCATAGACTTCAATTGAACAGACAATCCAGATCAATCCTTTTGGCTTCGGCGATTTCTATTGGTTCTCTACACGACACAACTCCTTGTATCTTCTGACGCCGAAATGTCAAACAAGTTCTCCTCCTGGATAGCTTCTCCTCTGAAATAAATGATGGTCCACTCTTCTGGTTTTGGAACTTTGATCTTGCGCTACCCCTTCCGTCCGAATATTTTCTTCTCTGAAATAAGCAATACACTTGTTGGGTATGTCTTATATTCTTTGCATTAGTAGTAGTGTATGATCATCTGCACCGAACACGTAGGTGGGTTAGAGAGGGATCCTCTAGGGCCCCCATTTGGGGGCAGCACCCCCGAAAAAAAAAAATCCTCGGGAAACGTGTCACGTATTTAGGTGGTTTTTCGACACATGGTTTTTGCCGATCGTTTTCTATTTCTAGTTAAGGAATTAGGGTTTTGGACTAATCCAGGTCATTGGGTTAGGGTTTTGGAGTAATCCAGGTCATTGGGTTAGGGTTTTGGATTATGTTGGCTCCTATATGTATATTGTATTGTAAACAATGTATCACAATGAATGAATATAGAATATGTTGGTTTTCTGGGTTTGGGTTTCCAAGGGAAAAATCTCTGTGTAATGTTTTTATTTGCCATTGTATATTTTTTGTTCTTTTTCTGAATATCTATTTGTAGTAGATATTGTATAAGGTTAGAATCTACATGTGGTATCATATCTTTATTGGCTTCAGGGGGGCGCCTTTGTGGTTAAGGGTTTGGCTTGGGACTATGATAAGCCTTGTTATAGTGGGAGATCTGTGGTATTGATTTTTCAGGTGAAAAGAAATGGCAAGCAATTCGAAGCTGGAGATCGAGAAGTTTAATGGGAAAAGTTTTGAGTTGTGGAAGATCAATATGGAATATCTTTTGGTGGACAGAGATCAGTGGATCACGGTAGATCTAGGTACTACACCTACAGGAACTTCAACAGATGACTGGAAAAAGTTGGATTGGAAGGAAAAGAGCACAATCCGACCGTGTCTCTCTGATTCAATATTATTGAATGTGTCAGAGGAATCTACAACCAAGGATTTATGGGAAAAGTTGGGGAAGTTGTATCAGTCTAAGTCCCTAGTAAATAAACTATTCTTGAGAAAGAAGTTGTATAACCTGAGGATGAGAGATGGAGACTCAATGGCAGAGCATTTGAACGCCTTTACTGAGATTAAAATTTTAGATGAAGATAAATGTATCATTTTATTGTGTTCTTTACCAAACTCCTGGGATGGTCTGGTTGTGGCCATAGGTAGTAATACAATTGCCTTGAAGTTTGAAGAAGTGGTCTCATCCTTGTTGTCAAAGGAGATGAGATGGAATAATATGGAAGGATAGAGCACAAACGCATTATTTGCAAGAGGACGTTCCGAGGAAAGGAATAGATCTAATTTATCAAGTGGGAGATTTAAGTCTAAGGGTAGATCTAAATCTCCCAAAAATTTTGTAAGGGTATGTTGGAGATGTGGAAAATAAGGGTACTACAAGAAGCAGTGTAGATGCAAGGTTGAGAAAAAGAAGGGATCTAAAGAATCTCATTCTACAGAAGAAAATACCTCCAAGGAAGAAGGAGGGGATGTGTAGTTGGATTCTTCAAGCACACATGCAAATCATGAGGCATGGTTGGTTGACTATGGTGCATCCTTTCATATGACTTCCCACAGGGAGTGGTTTTGCGAATATGAAAGGTATGATGGAGGTAATGTTTTCTTAGGTGATGATTCGAAAACCAGAATCATAGGATGAGGAAGAGTCAACTTGAGGCTCATATATGGAAGGATTAGAACACTGCCTGGTGTTCTGCACATCCCAGGTTTGGCCAAAATTTTTATTTCTATAAGCAAAATGGACGATGCAAGGGTAAAAACAATATTTGAAAAGGAAACTTGTAGGATGGTTCGAGGAGCAATGGTGTGTCTGAAAGGAGTTTGGTTTGGAACTCTATATAAGATGGAAGGAAGAAATATTAGTGATGGGTGTAATAGTTCTATTGTTCATGATATTGGAGTTGGAGAAGAAATAACTCCTACGGTCTCTAGAGAAAAGGTTATGATGTGGCATCAAAGACTGGGGCATATCAGAGAGAAGGGTCTTCGACTACTACACGGTAAAGGTATGGTTGAAGGTATGTCTAACTTCTCTCTGGATTTTGATTTCTATTAACATTGTATATATGGGAAGCAAAATTAGGTAAGATTCCCCTCTAGTGCAAAGAGGGAAGAAGGAATCCTACAGCTAGTTCACAGTGATGTTTTTGGACCTGTGTCAGTACCATCATTGGGAAAATTTGTGTACTACGTCTCATTTATTGATGACTTCTCAAGTAATACTTCGATATATTTCCTCAAGAAGAAATCTGAAGCCTTTGAAAGGTTTAAAAAGTTTAAGGCTCTTGTTGAGAATCAAACAGAGAAAAGAATTAAGGTGTTGAGGACAAATAATGGTAGAGAGTTCGGCGGGAATGAATTTGAATAATTCTATAAGAAGTGTGGTATATCAAGGTAGAAGACTACTCCATATATACCTCAGTGGAATGGAGTTGCAGAAAGGATGAACATGACGCTGATGGAAAAAACAAGGTGCATGCTCAGTGGTGTCAGGTTAGGGCAAGAATTTTGGGCAGAGGCAGTGAGTAATGCATGTTACTTGGTCAATAGATCACCCTCATCAATGTTGGATGACAAGACTCCACAAGAGGTATGGATTGGTAAGAAACCTTCTCTCACACATCTCAAGGGATTTGGTTGCGATGCATATGTTCATGTTCCAAAGGAAAACATGAGTAAGATGGATCAGAAGGTTGAAAAGTGTATCTTTATTGGATATAAAGATGGTCTCAAAGGTTATTAGATTTGAAACCCAAAAACTAAGAAGGTAGTGTATAGCCAAGATGTGGTATTTAGAGAAATGAAGGATGTTGCTAAACAGGAATTCCTACCAAGGAAGAACCAAAGAAGAACAGGAATCAGAAGAAGAAAATCCTCAAACTCTAGTATTGACGAGATCGGTTTGAGAAAAAAGGATACCAGAAAGGTATACTCCATCTGATTTCCATTCAAATTTTTCTTTGTCTATTACTGATGATGATCCTAGAACTGTCAAGGAGGTAGTGGATTCAGAGGATGGAAATCTCTAGAAAAGGGCCATGGACGAAAAAATGGAATCTTTGGATAAGAATGAGGCTTGGGATCTAGTGGATTTGCCCACTGGAAGAAATCCCATTGGCAACAAATGGGTATTTAAAAAGAAGTTGAATGCAGAAGGAAAAGTGAAGAAATACAAATCTCAGTTAGTAGAAAAGGGTTATTCCCAGGTTGAGGGAATTGATTTTGGTGAGATTTTTTCTCCTATTGCCAAGTTAACCTCTATAAGATTTTTGTTATCTATTGTTGTTGCATTTGATTTTGAAGTAGAACAGATGGATGTGAAGAAAAAATTCTTGCATAGGGATCTGGAAGAAGAAATCTATATGAAGCAACAAGAAGGTTATGTTGTGAATGGAAAGAAGGAGTTGGTATGCAAGATGAAAAAGTCCCTGTATGATTTAAAACAATCACCGAGGATGTGGTATCAAAAATTTGATACTTATATGCTGGGACTTGGCTTCACAAGAAGGAAAGAGGATCATTGTGTGTATTTTAAATTAATTGGTGATCATTTGATTTATTTGGTCTTGTATGTGGATGACATGTTGCTGATAGGAACAACAAGGAGATTATCCAGGATGTGAAAACTCAGCTATCCTCTAAATTTGACATGAATGATCTCGGTGCTTCAAATTTAATTTTGGGCATGGAAATTAAAAGACATCGGAAAAGGAGAAAACTCTAGTTAAATCAGAGAAAATATGTCGAGACAATATTACAGAGGTTTAATATGCAGGAATATAAACCGATCAAGGTTCCTATTCCTATTGGTGTAAATTTATCTGTGGATCAGTGTCCCAAGACACATGAAGAAGAGGAGGACATGTCTCATGNGTTCCATATGCGAGTGTAGTTGGCAGTTTGATGTATGCAATGGTCTGTACTAGACCAGACATTGCACATGCAGTGGGAGTTTTGAGCAGGTATATGTCAAAACCAGGGAAGGAGCATTGGAAAATAGCGAAAAGGGTTTTTAGGTATTTGTGTGGCACTGCTAGCTATGGATTGTGCTACGAAGGAAGATCGAGATTGGACAGAGTGGTGGATATAAATGGATTTGTGGATGCAGACTGAGCTAGAGATCTGGATCGTAGGATATCTACAAGCGGGTATGTGTTTAACCTAATTGGAGGAGCAATAAGTTGGATGAGAAAAATATAGGTTGTAGTGTCACTTTCAACTATAGAAGTTGAATACATGGCAGCCACTCATGAAAGTAAGGAAGTAGTATGGTTACAAATATTGTGTTCAGGTATTGGGTTGGTACAACAACCTGTAAGGATAGAGTGTGACAGTTAGAGTGCAATTTTTCTAGCTAAGAACTTGGCTTATCGTTCAAAGAAAAAGCATATTGATGTTCAATATCACTTTGTGAGAGACATGATTGAAGAAAAGAAAGTATCATTGATGAAGGTGGACACTTTGAAGAATGTTGTAGACTCATTAACAAAATATGTGAGCACTGAGAAGTTCTCTTGGTGTAGAGGATCCATGGGCATTGTTGCCCTGGATTGTTGACTATGTAACCATGTAACCCCCTGTATGCAAAGAAAACAACAAGTGGGAGAATGTTGGGTATGTGTTATATTATTTGTACGAGTAGTAGTGTCACGAGAAACATGTCACCTACCTCGGGAAACATGTCACGTATTTAGGTGGTTTTTCAACACACGGTTTTCTATTTTCGGTTAAGGAATTAGGGTTTTGGACTAATACAGGTCATTGGGTTAGGGTTTTGGATGTTGTTGGCTCCTATATGTATATTGTATTGTAAAAAATGTATCACAATGAATGAATATAGAATATGTTGGTTTTCCCGGTTTGGGTTTCCAGGGGAAAAATCTCTGTGTAATGTTTGTATTTTCCATTGTACCTTTTCTATTCTTTTTCTGAATATTTGTTTGCAGTATATATTGTACAAGGTTAGAATCTACAATGTTGACACATATCCTCCTCTAGATATGAGGCCAAAATCTTCTTCGTTAGATCGGTCTTCTGCGATTCTCACCCTTCTACACTCCAAATCCTCCGATTCACAAACTTCCGAAGGAACTCATAGCTAACCACCGTGCAACTTTTCCCAGATCTGACAGTATGGAATGATTTCACTTCCTCCTTGTCTAAGAACTTATGAAGTTGTAGATATTGCAACACCTTTCCTTCTGGATGATGGACGGTCCCTAATCATTGTGGGATTTCAGGACTTTAGCAAGTTTGCTCTCCTGTGCACACAAAGGGTTAAGGCCCGTGCACTTTACCTGGATCGGACGACTATCAATCTTTGTGCTCAGATCCGATGACTAGGATATGTTTCCTTATCAGCGCTCACCTTTTCTTTCCTATGTGCTAATCTAATTGTCCAAACCTCTTCCAACAACAAATCCGATGACTACTATCTCTCCTCTTCCTGAGCTTTTGAATTCTTCCAACTTGAAAGAGTTTGTAATTGTTCAAAGGTTTTGGCCCTTGAACTTCCTCTTGTGAACCCGACTATCTTGGGTCTCGTCTTGGATTCTTGGGATGCTATCCCTCCTAATCTTGATTCCTTTGAGAATTTTGATCTCCTACACACTCCTTATGTTCCTGGGATCGCGACAAACTTAGATCGAAGGATTTCTTTGAAAGAAATTCTTCCTGCACTCCTTGCACTTCTTTGTTCTTGTTCTTAGACACTTAGTCACTCCTTGACTCTGTTCAGTCCTTACACTTGGTATAAGTTTCCGTCGTTTCTTCTGAACTCCTATAAGTCAATTCAATACTCTGTCGACACACTCCTTGCGTACAATATGCACTTCTTGTATACGAGTTCTCAGAATCAAAATGATTGGAACTTATCTAGCTTGTCAAGGATTCATATGATCAACTTTGAACAATCATAGATAAACGAAATGAACTAAAACACACACAGAATACACCATTCATTCAATCACACCTTAAAATGAACATTGTCCAAGGAATTGGAACAATTTTGTCTGCTCTATTCATTCATGAAATACATTACATAGTGTTACAGTTCTTCACTACATCTTTCTTTTTTTCCTATATACTACTCTCCTATACTTTGTTCTACTCTGCTCTACTCTCTCATCCAATACAATAACAAAACAAAACTATCTAAGGAGTAGCTCCTCGGGCTCTTCTACATCCTGTTTGCAACCTATCCTATCAGTTTCTAGCAGTTACCTACTTTGTCCTATTACAATAACTATCAGTTATTACCAGATAAGAGATTCCACTCTCTATCTGTAGCTCCTTACAGTCGTGTAAGACTTTACAAACAAGATATATTAAAAAACGTTGTTTCCAAAATATCTCAACAACTCGTTATGTTTCTGATTTAAATGTTGATTTGAAATTATTTCCTGCTGAGATGTCATATCCCTGCCTCCACGCTTTCTTCTTTGACTTTGAAGTCGATGCTCCTGCATCAAAATCGGATTCCAACACTTGGGTCCCATTGATGTTGCACTACCTCTTGCAACCACACATACAAAATCTTCCCATGTTCAGTCTAAGATTGACAAAGCCACCATATTCATTGAGCTGATTTAGCATATCCGCCAACAGGTCCATGAGATTTTGCAGAAATCCAATGCTAAGTACAAGCAATGCCATGATCAACATAGGGTACCACACCAGTTTCAGGTTGGAGACAAGGTCTGGTTACATTTTTAGAAAGAGCATCTTATAGGGCCCCATCAGAAGCTCTGCCCACTTTTCTATGGACCCTACACCATCACCAAGGTTGTGGGTAGAAATGATTTTGAGCTCAACACTCCACCCTTCTTTGGCTTGCACCCAGTGTTCAATGTGAACCTCCTTCGGCCATATTTTCCACCATTCATTGGACACCTCAAAGATCGCATAACAGTTGACCCCAATAGAGCTCAACCCTGACTACATGGAACAGGAATCCATTGATCAAATAGTGGACACATAGGTCAAGGGCACTCGCCAGCAGAGGATCCAACTTTGTCGGGTTTTCAAGGCATGACAGCTCCTACACCAATGAAAGTAGCTCACCTGGGGCCAAATTCAACAGAAGTTTTCTCCCCTAATGTTCTGATATATTTTCATCGGGTGACTTATTAAATAACTGTATTAAATGAGAATAAAAAAAAGTACACCATAAAGAAGGAAAATATCAAAAGGAAAGAGATATAATCATGCAATATGAACACAAATAACTTGATAACAGAGTTCATCCCTAGTGGACTACATCTCCAGGTCCTGCTCTCAAATGGGTAGTTCTTTTTATTAACTCCAAAAAATAATTGGGCAAAATACATAAGTATACCTCATTCTAGAGTTAATACACAGAAGCTTTGCTCATATTGGAAAACTAACACCATCACTGTGTTCGTGGCATCGTTTTACCTAAAAATGATTGTCTCCATGCCTCAATCTGAGTCTGACACTTTTTTGGCCCAAGAGGCACCCTTGCCTCAGTTTGCGTGCCACTGCTCCTCCAATTAATGACTGGACTGTCTTGAATTCCATCCCAAAATCTTGAAAATTGTTCCCAATTCCATACTGTACGGATGCGCTTGGTCTGCCCCTTCTTCGTGCTCTTGTGTGTTCTGAATGCACTGTCTAAGTCCCTTTTTATACAATTTCCTGGGTAGTTATGCAATAAGTGCATGGTTGGCATGTTAGTTAAAGTGGATAAATTTAGTGTGTCGATTAGCAGAGGTCCCGGGATCGAATCCTATGGACTCCCCTTTTTGGCAAATAGTTACAAAAAATGTGGCACGCTCTGCTAAATATAACGAGCGGTTATAAACTGGCGGATGGCTAAAATTAGGGGAATATGTTATATATATGGTGGTGGGCATAAAAGCCCCTAATGGATGGAATACCATGGTCATATGGTGCTAAATCAAGTGAACCAAGGCTGGCCAAAGGCCTAGCCCCCTCCCTTTGGTGCCTTAGTTCAAACCTTTAGTTTAAATATTATTTGGAACATTTTATTAACAAGAAATATGGTGTAGTGTAGTGGTAGCGTAGATTTGTGGGGCCTTTGGGCTAGTGAGAGGTCATGAATTCCACTCTTGGGGAGTCATAAAAATTTTATACATCAACCATTTGAGGGTTGCCACATGGCACCATATAATTTGTCCAAGAAAATGCCACTTGTCATTACATGATTCACCCATGAAACTGACATGTGTCATCACCTAACTTGCCCATGTGTCTACCATCCTTGCCATGTCATCCCATGCCAACTCAGTTGTGTCATGTGTCACCCTTGCAGTGGTGCCACGTATCACTTTGACTTTTTTACTTTTGACCAAATTTGACTAAACTTTGACTACTTATAACTTTTGATCTGTAACTCTGTTTGATGAGTCGTTTGTGCTATTAGAAAGCTTGTGATGCGCTCTTCTCAATTATGCCATTTTCACTGAGTTTTGGAACTTTTAATTTGTGCCCTTTTGTTGTTTTTTGAAGCCATTATGAGTGTTCTAAGTTGCTTATGTGTGTTCTGAGTTGTCTTAACCTTCTCTGGATCCTTTTTGGATCACACCTTCCCACAGAGAGATTTTTGGACCACCAAAAGCTTTCATTAATCAATTGGTAAGTGAGGGAAGAGTTCCCTCACCTTATCCTTCTCAATCCACTTTGCCTTGCTTGGATGTGTTCTCTTTAAACCTACTCGAAGATAATCAACATCACCCCTATGTGAAGTCCTCGTCCTTCTGTCCAGGATGATATCTTCCTATAACTCATTCAAGTACTCAAGTGAAAACTCATCAACTAAAGGTATTGAAACTTCCTCATCCTGATCCATGATCATGGGAGGCTCAAAAAGTTTCAAGTTCTCTACGTTCACAACTGAATAAATATGCATATAAGGTGGAAGATCTAAACAAAAAGCATTAGTGCCACTTTTCTCCAAAATAGTGAAGGGTCCATATCAGATGGGCTTGAGTTTCTTGCCTTCACCCTTCAATCGTTCCTTGCGGATGTGAAGCCATACCTAGTCTCCAACCTAGAACTGATGATCAACCCTGTGTTTGTCATGTCAAGCTTTATACTATGCTTGGCTCTTATCCAATTATTCCTTGACTACCTATTGTATCTGTTGAATCCTTCGAATGAACTTGCGTGCTTTGTCCTCTTCTCGTTCTTCATTCACATCGACATCTTTCCTGTACATCAATTCCAAAGGAACCTTTGGTAGGTACCCAAAACATGTCTCAAAAGGTGAACTATGAGTGGATGAATTAAAGCTCAGTTATAAGCATGTTGTACATAAGGTATCTGTTCATCCCATAAATTATGATGCTTGTTGCAGTAGCCTTGAAGAAAAAGTACAACTATTATGTTTACCACCTTTGTTTGTCCATCGGTCTGTGGATGGAAAGTAGTGCTCCTCTTCAATTTGGTGTCCATCATTCTCCACAAGCTAGTCCAAAAATCCCCAAGGAATCGAGTATCTCTATCTGAGAGAATGGACATGGGTAACCCAAAGTGAACCCAAACATGATGAAAGAATAAATTAGCAGTCTGCTCAGTAGTAATCTTCTTTTTACATGGCATAAAGATACACATCTTGCTGAAGCTATCTACTACAACATACAAATAATCATGACCCCCTTCGGTCATTGGTAAACCCCCTACAAAATCCATGTAGGCACTTTCCCATGGATGGGATGGAACAGGAAGTGGTGAGTATAGCCCCAATTTTCTATTAGTGGGCTTACAAGTAGAACACATCACACACCCCTTTACATATTTAGTTACAATTTCTTTCAATTGAGGCTAGTAACAAAACCTTTACAAATGAGCCATAGTTTTTCCTACCCCAAAATACCCCGATAGAAGAGAAGTATGAGCTTCTCATATTACATGGACTCGTTCAGTTGTAGGAATACATAGCTTCCCAAGATGATAGAGTAACTTTCCCTGTAAAAAATAGTTCTTTACCTGTGCACCATGGGTCAGCTTCTCATATACTTCTTTAAAATATTCATCGATGAAATATTGCTCTACATAGCTATCATGAGATAAAGAAGTATTCTTCAAAATAATAGAAGCAACAATAGGAGGCATAGAAAGCATATCGGCTACCTTGTTACTTGTACCCTTCTTGTACTTGATTACCAAATAAAATTGTTGTAGAAAACCCATCCATCTGTAGTGTCGAGATTGTTGCAGTTTGGTTTGTGCTTGAAGATACTGTAAGGGATGGTGATCTGTATGTATAATTGTTTCCTTCCCTAACAAGTAATGCTTCCATTTCTTTATGCTTTGAACTAATGCATACAACTCTTTATCATATGTAGGATAGTTAACAACAGCTTGGTTAAAAGTCTCGGAGTGGTAATATATAGGCTTATGATATTGCATCAATATTTCACCCATCACATATCCATTGGCATCTGTCTCGACCTTGAACGACTGTTGACTATTCAACAGTGCTAATACTGGTGCGGTACTGATCTTCTCCTTCAAAATGTTGAAATATTTTTGTTGCTTTCCTTCCCACTGAAAAGTGTTCTTCACACTGGTTAAGGCATGCAAAGGAGCTTCTATAAAGAAGAAGCTGGGAATGAATCTCCTCCAATACTGGAATGCACCCAAGAAGCTTCGAACTTCGGTTACACTTTTTGGCTCAGGCCATTTTACAATCACTTCAATTTTGGAAGGATCAATCTTCAATTCTCCTCCTCCCACAATATGACCTAAGTATAAAAGTGTAGTCTTGCCAAATTCACATTTCGACATTTTCACATACATATTTTCCCTCTGCAAAGTATCCAATACTTGTTTTACATGCCTTACATGTTCATCGCAAGTCCCGCTGAAAACAAGAATGTCATCTAAATATACAATCACAAAGTCATCCAGGAAAGGCCTAAATACATCATTCATCACACGCATGAAAGTTGTCGGAGCATTACAAAGCCCAAACGGCATAACTAACCACTCAAACAATCCTTGTTTGGTTTTAAAGGAAGTCTTCCATGCTTCATGTTCTGCGACCCTGATTTGATGATATCCACTGCGCAAATCCAACTTAGTGAAATAAACAACATTCTTCAATTGATCAAGTAAATCATCTATGCGAGGAAGAGGGTTTCGATTTTTCACCGTGATTTTATTTAAGGCCCGATAATTGACACACATTCACCATGTGCCATCTTTCTTTGGCACCATCATGATCAAAGAACCACAAGGAGATGAACTGGGCTTGATGACCCCTTGATCCAATAAGACCTGTACCTGCATCTTGATCTTTTTCATCTCCACAACTAACATCCTGTACATGCCCACATTAGGAAGAGGAGAATCTTGTTGAAGATGTATCTCGTGTTGGATTTCCCTCTTAGGAGGTAATTCATCTGGATCCTGAAAAATGTCATCAAACTTAGAAACAATATCAATTAATTTTTTTTTTATGAGATGGATCACATCCCTGGAAAGCGTTGGATGTCCCGACATCTTTCTCTTTGACGACCATGAGTACATATATCTTATTAGTGGTTATGAGTATTTTCATTTTCCCTACACTAACAAGTGTTGTATTTACCCTCATGTTGTGAGCTCTAACAATATATTCCACTCCCCCTTTAGTAAGGTGGTATTTGTTCTCATGATGAAAGAAGACTGTTTTTCTATCATAAAGATAAGGACTTCCCAACACTATGCCACATATATCAAGTGGTGCAACATCTAAATCCACTTCATCAATCAACTTTGAAGCAATAGAAAATCTGACCCTGCATTGTTTGGTGACATTAAGTTTTTCTTTGTCACATACCCAACCAAAAGGGTAAGGCTTTGAATGTGGTTTCGTTACTAGACCCATCTTCTTGACAAGTGCTTCAGATATTAAGTTTACTTGGGAACCCGGATCAAATAATGTATTTATCTTAGTATGTTTAGATACAACTCGTATATGAAATAACTCATTCCTCTTTCATTCATCAATATGAGATTCATCATTGGAAATTGAACTAGCATGAAGAGAATAGTTACCTTGTACTCCAGTCGCTATGATATTTCCTTCATCTCCTGATTCGGAACCAAGATCTTGCTGCACTGTAGAAACAGTCTTTGTCTTCCCTTTTCCACTGAACTGTTTCAGTTTCTTTTTCGAATAAAGATTCCAACAATGTTCTTCATTGGGACCGCTCCTCTTGCAATGAGTGCAAGATGGTTTTCCTCCTTCTCTCGTTACTATAGTGGTCTTCTTGTCCTTCCTCTTGAAATTCTTGAAAGTCTTTTGTAGGAAATGGGAAGGTTTCTTCGTGGGATCTTCTTGAACATGTTTCCCCATGTTCTCAAGGTGAGTGGCTTGCACACAAACTTTGTCAAGACTAGTGGGGTTAAATAAGAGCAAAGTATGATGAATATAATTGTGAAGTGTGCCAATATACTTCATTAAAGTTTCATAACAATCCAAAGGAATATTCAATGTTAAAGCTTTCTTCCTAAATTCTTCTCTGAAACTTTTTACAGCCTGACCTTTACTCTGTCTCAAAGTTTTCCATTCCATCATCGCTTTATGTAAATACCATAATGGATAGAACTTCTTCCTTATCTTTGTTTTAAATTCCGACCATGAGGAAAGAAGATTACCACATTACTTCTGTCATGTAGCTTTCTCTCCCACCATACGAGAGCGGTGCCTTCCAACCGAAGAGAAGCCAGTTGCACTTTAACTTCCTCTTCATCAACATGTTGAACACGAAAATATACTTCAACCTATCAGATCCAATCGTCTAACTTTTCAGGATTAGCATATCCATTAAACATAGGTAAAGAAAACTTTACATCAAGCTTTAACAAAGGTTTCTTAAAAGAGGCTTTATGCTTAGAATGTTGAGAGTGATGAGAATTCTCAAAGGAAGAAGAACTAGAACTTGAAGGTGAATATGGAGGCTCAGGAGGATCTCCTCTAGCCCCTTGGTTTACCGAAGCATCATCATCAGGTGGTGCTTCCTTTTTCTTCCCTTTCTTCTTCATCCTCTTCTCGTAATCTCCATACATTCGTTTGACCATTTCTGACATGCGATAAAAGACCATGTGAAAGTTTTTCTCCTATTCATCACACTTGTCCTCTTATGCCATAATATTCCTTCGGGATGCACGGCCAACTTTGGTATTCAACGTCTTAAGAGTTCCTTCACCCTACTTATGCTTGGCCCTAGTAAGAATTCATACTCAACAATTCAATTCAAAGACAACTTCTCTGATACCAACATGATTCGAGATATTTTCGTCAGGAGACTTATTAAAGAACTGTATTAAATGAGCATAAACAAAAGTAAACCATAAAGAAGGAAAATCTCAAAAGGAAATAGACATAATCATGCAGTATGAACATAAAGAACTTGATAACGGATTTCGTCCCTGGCGGACTACGTCTTCGGGTCCTGCTCTCAAATGGGTAGGTATTTTTATTAACTCCACAAAATAATTGAGAAAAATACATAAGTATACCTCATTCTGGAGTTAAGACATAGAATATTTGCTCATATCAGAAAACTAACACCACGATTGTGTTCGTGGCATTGTTTTACCTAAAAATTACTGTCTCCACACCTCAATCCGAGTCGGACACCTTTTTGGCCCAAGAGGCACCCTTGCCTCTGTTTGCATGCCACTGCTCTTGCAATTAATCACTGGACTGTCTTGAATTCCAAGACAAAATCTCAAAAATCATGCCCAAGTCTGTATCATACGGATGCACTTGGTCTTCCCCTTCTTCGTGCTCTTGTGTGTTCCGAATGCACTGTCTTAGCCCCTTTTTATACAATTTCCTGGGTAGTTATCCAATAAGTGCATGGTTGGCATGTTGTTTAAAGTGGATGAATTTAGTGTGTGGGTTAGCAGAGGTCCCAGGATCGAATCTCGTGCACTCCCCTTTTCGGAAAATAGTTACACCAAATGTGGTGTGCTCCACTAAATATAGCGAGCGGTTACAAACTGGCGGATCGCTAAAATTAGGGGAATATGCTATATATATGGTGGAGAATGGATAAGACCCTAAGTGGATGGAATACCATGGTTGTATGTTTCTAAAGCACATGAACAGGGGTTGGTCCAAAGGCCTAGCCCCTCCCTTTGGCACCTCAGTTCAAACCTTTAGTTTAAATATTATTTGGAACATTTTATTAACAAGCAATATGGTGTGGTGTAGTGGTAGCGCGGATTTGTGGGGCCTTTAGGGTAGTGAGAGGTCATGGGTTCAACTCTTGGGGAGTCATAAAAATTTTATACATCAACCATTGGAGGGGAGCCACATGGCAGCCCATGATTGGGCCACGTGGCACCATATAATTTGTCCAAGATAATGCCACTTGTCACCACATAATTTTCCCATGAAACTAACATGTGTCATCACCTAAATTTCCCACGTGTCTATCATCCTTGCCACATCATCCCATTCCAACTCAGTTGTTCCACGTGTCACCCTTGCAGTGGTGCCATGTGTCACTTTGACTTTTTGACTTTTGACCAAGTTTGACTAAACTTTGACTACTTATAACTTTTGATCCGTAACTTCGTTTGACAAGTTGTGTGTCGTTAGAAATCTTGCGACGTGCTCTTCATGATTATGCCCTTTTCACTGATTTTTGGGAACTTTGAATTTTTTCCCTTTTGCTGTCTACGAAGACATTCTGAGCGTTCTAAGTTTCTTATGTGCATTTTGAGTTGTCTTAACCATCTCTGGATCCTTTTTGGATCACCTGATGGGGGAACTCAACACAATGGAGACCATTTCTTCCTAAGGGGGGAGGACTGATCCAGGTGGATATTGGTGGCCACCCACCTATTCCATTGGCTCCTCTTGACAATTTTTAGTTCATCACGTTCTTCTGTACTTCTTTGTAATTGTGGGTTCTACAATTCTGGGGTTGTCTGAAGCCCTACGCATCTTCCAGGTGGATACTCGTGGCCTCCCACTGTTGGTCACTATAATTGCTCAATTAAATTAAACAATCAAGTGCTACATAAATTCTCAACCCAGGGAATTTTGTTATTTCAAAGGTAACCACGCACTATATATGCTCAATTCCAAAAGCAATCTAGAGTTGTAGTAAAGGAAACTATATTAATCACACTTGCCTTGAATAAACTGAAGTTCTGACTTGAATTACAGGAAAGAAACCTACCTATTGCGGAGCTTAAAGAGATGGTTAATCTAAAGAATCTTGGATTACATTAAAATAACAACTGCAACAGGAAAGAACAACTATTCTATAACCAGAGAAAAGGACCCTATTCCCAAGCAGGAACTCCAGCACCTTGTTTCTGATTAACACACTTTCATGAAAACATTAATGCATAGAAGGCTTAACTCTATCTAACAAAGAACAGGACCCTTAATCCCTTCCAGTAAGCAGGAACCTTTAGTACCAATATCTGATTAGCACACTCATGGAAATAATTGAAAGCTGATTACTTCTAACAGAGAACAGAACCCTTAATTCCTTCCATTAAGCAGGAACCTTTAGTTCTAGTCTCTAATTGGTACACTCAGGGAAAATAATTGAAAGCTAATTACTTCTAACTGAGAACAGAACCCTTAATCCCTTCCATTAAGTAGGAACCTTTAGTTCAAGTCTCTGATTGGTATACTCAGGGAAAATAACTGAAAGCTAACTAATTCTACAGAGAACAGGACCCTTAATCC
>JASDQU010208722.1:15182-37490 GCA_032191745.1 Picea mariana | reverse complement strand
TTATTTGAAGAGAAAAAATAGTATTTTTGACATAAGAATCATAACCATCATCAACATAATCATAATTTTTTAATTAAAAGAATACTATTTTGAAATTGAAATCTCTACCTCCAAATTATTTTGATTTGAAAATTTATGTATTTTGTAAATTATTTATGATGACATTAAAAATTTTCACATTTATATATTAATGTGTTTTGTTTAAATTTAGTTATTTGAAAATTATTTTACATATTTTATGGATGGTAAACAAGGTAATCTTGATTATGAGGTCAATCAAACTCAACAATAAAAATGAAACCTCACTTATGACTCTAAACCAATTAAGCAAACTCTTGAGAATAATTGATCTGCAATATTGTAGAGAAATCCAAAGAACATTCACAAAGAAAAATAAAAACAACACATGACATGAGCAAGAAAAATGCACCATTTATTTTACTTGGTAGAATAGGATGAACATACAATAGCTAGAAAAGGTCCCAAACCCTAACAACTATCTTAGTTTACCAGTTCCTGGTCCTTGGGACTTGTGCCCAACCTCCCTTGTAGAGATGTGCCCCATGTGACCTTTGGGGTGAAGTGTGTTTCATCTTGAAGGAGGTTCACCTTTGTGGTAGTTCTCTATTGGTATGCCTAGAGATGTGTGCTCTCCTCCTTAGGGAGTGTGCCTTCCAACCTGCCCAATTCCTCTGTGTTTAAGCCTAGAAGTGTCCTGACTTCCGTGAGAAACTACGAAAACTGCTAATACATGGAAGACTGTGATATTCATTTACCTTGGGCTGGAAGTTGACCCTTGCGACCCACTACAAAGGAAGTGTGTTGTTGAGTGCACATAGTGGTGGTGTGTGTATCCAACATTGTGTCATGAAGAAGAGGTGTTTGGAAATATGGAAACAATGAGAGGGGTGCGAGATGGCGACCTATTCTTCCAGAAGTGGAGACTCATATCGTTTGAGAATTTTCACATTTACCACAACGTTAATACCCAACTATGGTGGAAGGTCGAGGTGATAAGCATTGCCTCCAACTTGTTGTAGAACTATGTAAGGAGCATAGTGGAGGGGTTTTATCTTGTGATAGCATTGGGACTGAAAGAGTTGGTTCTCCATGTGAAACTAGACCTTGTCACCAGGGGGAAAAGAGAGTGGTTTCCTGTGCACATCATGACAGGCCTTATAACGTTGTTGGGATGCTTGTAAATCCTCAGAAACTTGAGCTTGTTTATGAGTTAAGGTTTACAAAAAGGAGGAGGAAGAGGTTTTCTCTTTTTGTTTTCAAGGAGTAACAGAAGGTTAGATCTGTAAAGGAAACTCATAGGGAGCAATAGGTTGATACCCAAAGAAATATTTGAAAGGGGACAAGTGAGTATAAACATGATTTTCCCTATTATAACTGTGTTGGATAATGTGTAGGGAGGCATCCCACTATTTAGATCTGGTAAATTGAATGTGTAGGGAGGCATCCCACTATTTAGATCTAGTAAATTGAATTTGTAGGGAATGGACCAGGATGCGGTTAACAACTTTGGTTTCTCCATTCATCTGCGGATGGAAAGGAGTGGATTATTTGAGGTGACACCCCAAGAGAGACCAGAGAGTTTTCCAAAATGTATTGAGGAAACGAGCATCACGATTAGAGATAATGCTAGAGGGTAGACCAAAATGAGTCCACACATGAGTGAAAAAGAGATCCGCAATTTGAATAGCAGTCGTAGTCTTAGTTTAAGGGACAAAAATGGCCATTTTGGAGAAGCGACACACAACCACCCAAATGGCATCATGAATATGAAAGATCATGGGAAGACTAGTGATGAAGTCTATAGATATAAACTCCTAGGTACATGAGGGAATAGATAAGGGTTGATACAGGCCATACTTGCAATTGGTCGGCTTATGTTGACTATAGAGGGTACATGCTTGGATAAATTGCTCATCTTGGCATTGTAAGGCAGGCCAAAAGAAGTGATGTTGAAGATGTTGAGTTGTTTTTAATGTGTCGAGGTACCCACCATAAGAGGAGGCATGGGATTTACGAATGAGAATAAGGCGGTCATTAGTAGTAGGCACACATATCTTCTCAATCTTATACAACAAACCTTCCTGAATTTGGTAGTCTAGGAAAGGGGTCTGGTTAATGACATTTGGTTGTTGCAAAGAAGTCTAGATGGTACTAAATCAAGGGTTAAAGGCATACATAGGCTTCCAAT
This sequence comes from Picea mariana, assembly GCA_032191745.1. Lineage (NCBI taxonomy): Eukaryota > Viridiplantae > Streptophyta > Pinopsida > Pinales > Pinaceae > Picea > Picea mariana. Next base: position 35,281 of record JASDQU010208722.1, on the reverse strand, counting down.
CTTCATAAGCAACATAACAAAGAGATAAGATTTTAAGTATTTGAGGAGGAGGGAGACTAAGGATATCATCAATACAATTGGTGTCCCCTTTCTTATATTTGATGACCAAGTGGAATTGTTATAGATAAGAATCCCACCTCAAGTGATGACGTTCCTAAGATTAGACTTATAATTAATAAAAATCAAAGGATGATGATTAGTATGAATAATGGTTTCCTTACACAAGATATAGTGGTGCCATTTTTTTAAGTCCTCGACCAAGTTGTATAATTCCTTATCGTAGGTATTGTAGTGTTGTTTGGCTTGAGCCAATGTCTCGGAATGAGAAGAAATGGGTTGTCCTCCTTGTTTAAGAACTGCCCCAATTGCATGTTGAGAGGCATCAGTCTCAATTTCAAAAGGTTGTTGAAGATCGCGAAAATAGAGGACATGTGTTGAACAAAGGGCCTCTTTAAGGCGCTAGAACGGCTCCTAAGCCACCGGAGTCATAAGAAAAGAGGACCAATTCTAACTAACCAATAGTTAGAAAAGGTCCCAATCCCTAACAACTATCTTAGTTGACCAGTTCCTAGTCCTTGGAACTTGTTCCCAACCTCTGAGGTAAAGATGCACCTCAGATGCACCCCATATGGCCTTTGTGGTGAAGTGTGTTGCATCTAGAAGGAGGTGCACCTTTGTGGTAGCACCATGTTGAACTACCTCGATATGTTTTATCTCCTCCTTTTGGAGTGCGCCTTCCAACCTACCCAATAATTTTTTTAATAACAATAACAATAATAATAATAATAATCTAATTTTAAGGTAGGGACATGGTAAAAAGGGTAGTCCTCATTATGGGGTCAATCGAACCCAACAATAAGCATGAAACTAATGTCTGACTCTAAACCAATTAAGCAAACTCTTGAGAATAATTTTTTTAATAATAATAATCTAATTTTAAGGTCACCGCCAACCGAGACACCAAATTGTTGTATGAGACCCCCTTGTTTGTGGGACAAGGGACCTGTCCATCCATGGATTTGACTGGTAAAGTCTATGGAGGTATGCATAACCTAGCCTCCACTGAATTTGAACTTATTACTTATTAGGAGGAAACACACGTTATTAACCATTATGCCCACTTATTAAACATATTATTGATAATTAAACATAATAAACCTTCTACATTTTGGTATTTTTATTAGGAATCCCGTTATATAAATATGGGCGAAATCACAATTTTCTATTGTTTAAATTGCATTTCTAAATGCATAAATAAATTCAGTGTGCTCAAAAACTCCTAGAACAATCGGTTAACCACTCTAATGTCCATACACAACAATTTCTTAGTAGATTTGGGGAAAAATTATATAGATAATATCAACATAAAAGAACCGAAACATAGAACATTTAGACTATGACTATTAGCAATTTGTATCAAAACTCATACTAGAAAATTCAACCAACCAAGTGACATTAGCATTTAAAACAAAATTGATATCTCTATTTCATAAAATGTGTGATAATAATGTCTTATGTTCATTCTTGAATATGGAAACTCCACAAATTTCATAAATAATTCTAACTTTGATACATGCCATCAAATGATTGAACAATGTGATAATTTTTTTAACATTAAATTTAGTATCAAAAATTTAATATGTAAAATAAAATTATATATTTCTTTCAAAAAAAGATTTTGTGGAGAAGGACATTTTACAATCCAATATGGGGGAGATGTGTAATTTCTTTTGTACGTATCCAATATATATATATATATATATATATATATATATATATATATATATATATATTAAGCTTAATTAAAAATATTGTGATATCGTGCATTATGTTTGAGGTTAATAGCATAATGGACATCCAATAATATGTCTATCTGATAAATAATCAATAATATATCTATTATGATAAATAACAATATCTATGATATATTAGATTATGATACATAGATTATTCTATATATGTCATATCATATTTACATTATATCCCATATATTTATATATCAATATGAATTTTAAGAATATGATGGAGAGTAGCAAATTGATTATATTTGGAATTTACATTAATCAATATGTTACATTTAATTTAGCATGAGCTAGGAATAACATTTTAAACATATGATAGATCGGGAGTTAAGTAATCCATAGTATGTATAATCCTATCTATTGACTTATGTGGACTAGCTTTTTGAATTAGTGTTTTTTTTTTAATAACATTTTAAACATATGATAGATCGGGAGTTAAGTAATCCATAGTATGTATAATCCTATCTATTGACTTATGTGGACTAGCTTTTTGAATTAGTGTTTTTTTTTAGGGTTTCATTATGTTCATATATTTTTCAAAGTAATAACTAATTATAAAAACAATAAAAATCAAAGTATGTAATAAATATTTTAAATAATTATTAAAATTTTCAATAATATTCTTAAATAATTATTAAAATGAATTTTAAATCTAGATCAATATCAAAATTATGTTAGAGGACCAACCAAATCCATCAAAATGCAAATTTCCTTTTAGAATAAAAAACTTGACTAAAAGTTTGCACTTTCACTAATTTGATTCCTCTTGGAACATGAAATAAAAATTCATATGTGATTTAAATTTTCCAAAACTAAGCAATAGTTTAATTAAAAAGAAATGAGAAAAAGTTTTATAAAAAAGATTAAATTGAAACTATTTTTAAGCTTCGAATAATTTTGGAATAGTCTATCCATTGTTTTTTAATCGATTAGGAACTTGACATTAACTAAATTGATTTCCAAAATTATTGTTTTAAATGAAATAATGATTGCATTAACCAAGTTGACTTCTAAAATTATTGCTTTAAATACAGTTTTTTAATCGATTAAGAACTTGACATTAACTAAATTGATTTATAAAATTGTTGTTTTAAATGAAATAATGATTGCATTAACCAAGTTGACATTGCTTTAAATACAACAATGATTCATAAAATAACATTAAAAAAAATATCATATATTATTGATTTTTTTATTTGTTTTAATTTTTATTTTCGAATTATATTATTTAAATTTTATTTTTAATATATAAATAAATTTAAATAAGTAAAATCAATTTTTTTTTGAAACATTCTAATTAATGATCACAATTAATGATCTTTTAATCTTAAATTATAATCTAATGGCTACACATTGAAGATGTCGGTATATTCTTAGTCGTCCTCCAAAATCAACGAGTCAGATTTATTGTTGATAACTTCCTTGCATTTATGAATGCATCAGTTAACTTGTTTACTTTTTAACATTTACCTAATCATATTAAGAAATTACTGTAACATCATATAATCGCCACTTTTAAATAATTAACCTTTGAGATTACCAAGTTTAGTTTAGGAGGCACTCCAACTTCATTCTTGGATATTACACTTATTATTAGACAAGCCACGTTTCCATGCTATCACAGATTTAATCAACTGTCCGCGCGTTTCCTCTATCTCGAATTTCCTCAACTATAAGGCTTTCAACATTCACCAGCCGCTAATTAGCGGTTGTGCTAATTATACATACTCAACCACTGAATTCCAACAATTTCTCATACCAAATTTCAGAAAAACATTAATACTAATTCCAACAATTTCTTATACCAAATTTGAGAAAAACATTTAAACTAAATTTAATTGGAATATCACAATTAAGGCCGTTGTTCTCTAGTGTGAATAGTACTGAACAAATTATGAAGATCAATAAAAAGAATAAAACAATATTCCCGGCATTATCCCTTTCCGTTATTGTTGATTTCGACCAATACCTAAACTGTATTATCTTTATGCGAGAATTGTTGTTTTGGGCTTCGTCAATTCCCGCACACTTGAACGTCTTTTCGAGTGGCGATAAAATTATTCCACGACTTTTGGTTTTTCTAATTGCGGCCTGGCCTTTCACATGTATATATGGACAAGAAGGGTATCTTGTGTGGACAGGCCGTTGACCACGATCAAATCATACTGTAACAAAAGAACCAGATGCATTGCATTCGGTGCTTTGCAATAGCTTTATTAGTATGCTTTTCAATGAAAATGGAACAACGACAATTTCTATGATGAAAGGTGAAGCAATAAGGTCYGTATTCCCTCTGTCGATTTCATTGATTCCTTCGTGGGTCGGTCGGTTCATCCTTCGTTGAACCTTTCGTTTACATAATGCTGATCTTGCGTTCTCTCGTAGGAATGATCTTGCATGAAGAAGTAGAGGTGGAGCGTGTTACTTGGCCAAGAATGACTTGCCTACATGACAGACGTGATTAAAATGGCAACTAACTGAACTTTTTTCCATTCATTTAGAGTGCTGTTTTGTGAGCAAGTCATTTTGGCCAACCAACCCGTTGTTCTTTTGAAGGTACACTCGGGAAGAATAATAAGTTCTAAGCGATAAGTGATGGAGGTCGTCCAATGATTTGAGTAGTAAAGTCTAAAAAGGTATACATACTGTACCCCTTGGATTTGAATTTGTGACTTCACCATCCTAATAGCACTTGTTAGAGATATCTTACCATCTAAGTCACTAGATAGCTGCTCCATATCTACACCACATAATAGCATGAATTGGGATTACTGCACCAGCTATTCCCTTGATGGCTGCTCCGGAGCTGCACCAACTAATAGCATTTGTTTATACTTTCTGCACCACCTGTTCTCTAGATAGCTGCTCCAGAACTACTTAATCTTCATAGCAGTACTCAGGGTTCTATTCCCCGGCGTATCCCCTCGATAGCTACTCTAGTCTTGTATCATTATCATAGCATTTATTCAGGACTATCTCCCCCGGCGTATCCCCTCGTTAGCTGCTTTATACCCGTTCTCGTCACCATAAGCACCTCGTTCTCTAGATAGCTGCTCCAGAACTACTTAATCTTCATAGCAGTACTCAGGGTTCTATTCCCCGGCGTATCCCCTCGATAGCTACTCTAGTCTTGTATCATTATCATAGCATTTATTCAGGACTATCTCCCCCGGCGTATCCCCTCGTTAGCTGCTTTATACCCGTTCTCGTCATCATAAGCACTTCATTAGGGATGTATCCCCACCTCTCTCTCTTCGATAACTGTTTTCTAACTGCTCCGGAAACACATGTTTTTAATCATTAGAACTAGATATACTGTAAATATCTATATGATTTCTTCAAATTTATAAATTCATTACAATAAATATGAATGATATGAATTTTCAACTTTCTTCTATCTGGCCTAGATCACGGCTTTATACTGCCTCTTAGCTAGCAAATGTGTGACTGAATGGAAACCCAAGTGATTTGGATATTTTAGTTTATAACCATTGTGAGGAGAATAAAATAATGGTCTCAACTTAGGGTTCCAGAGAACCGGTCCTTTTTTTAGTTGCAACCGGACGTGATCTGTGTACTCTTGATATATTATGTGTTTTCATGTACTCAACTTAGGGTTCCAGAGAACCGGTCCTCTTTTTAGTAGACTTGATCTGTGTACTCTTGATATATTATGTGTTTCCATGTACTCTTGAGATATGATGTATTCTTTTCCTTGCCACTTGTAGTTTTGGAGCACTTCATGAACTTATGTGTTTACATTTGCTGGTGTAAAGATTGATTCCGTTTTTGGTGGAGTTACCAAGTTTGTTTGTGGTACGGTTGAAAACCTAAATATATATGAAATGGGTGGGTGGAGAGCGTTTATCCATACAGTCCTGATAAGAGAACATTTGTTACAGCAGCGCTAAAGGATTCATGAACGAAGTAGTCCATGAAATGGATTGATGGTATAATGATTGTTCCGTTTTCTGGTGGATTTACCAAGTTTGTTTGTGCTAATGGTTGAAAACCAAAATATACATCAAATGGCCATTGGTAGTGGAGCTATGCACCGCCCTATTATAACTGTGTGTTGAACATAAAGAACACTTCTATGTCAATTTAGATGATGCTGATGATTTGACACAATCCTTACTCTTCATAATCTCCGTTTTTCCATATGTTTTGATATGGACACCTTCTCCAATTTGATATTTTTAGAAATCTCCACAAAATAAGCCAATCAATATACTTTTGCAAAACAAAACAAAGTTCTATGAATACCAAAATATCCGTTGTCCCTCTATTTTTGAGATGGAATGTTCTGGACATCTCGGTTTTTTTAAGAGATGCCAGTGCAAAGCAGGCCAATAAAAATATTTTTGCAAAACAAAGAAAGTTGCATGTATGAATGCCAGAATGACATAATCATAACTGTAATGAGCATCCCCAAAATGTTTTATATTTATTCTTGTATAGGAACACAAAGAAATCGTACTTTATCTGTCAACAATGAATTTTTACCTGACTGAACTAATTGTTCTTATACTGAAACAGAACAAGGTCTTGCTCTATGCATCAATTGACCTCATAACCTTTAATGCTTAGATATTGAACAATGCCAGAATTGGTGGTCTGCCGAGAGACAATGTGCAACCACGTTCGACTTGCCTTTCTTGTGTTTTATTACAGGTTGAAACCACTGAAAGAAGCTCATCGGCTTTAATTGTTTATYCGTGAGCAACAATTTTTGTGGAGCAATTCAMRGCAAAGTTTTGTGATCCGAATAAATCAGTGTTTCTTTATGCATGATATACTGTTTGACGGATTACACAATGGCATATGAAAGTGGAATATTTAAAACCGATTTCATTGAAGCCTTATGAGTGGATTGCTTTGAGATGCCCATTATCGGTCAGAAATACTCCCATTCCTAATTTGATGCATCGGTTTCAATTTCAAAGAACTAATGTAGGTCAGGAAGTACCAAGACAGGAACTGGACATATTTTTTATTCAATTTCTTGAACGCAAGTTGTTGAATATGAGTACACTGAAATGCCTCCTTTCTGTTATCTTTTGTCAGCTGATTCATGGCCAATGCCATGTGCCTGAATCCCCTGACAAATTTCTTATAGTAGTTTGTCAGTAATATATTTTTTTGTGTGTTCGTCAAGGGTTCTAGGAGATATCAAAATTTCTATGGTTTGAATTTTCTAGCAAGCCACATGGATACTGTATTATAGTTTTCAGTGCTAATGAGCAATTTTTTGAGTAAACAAAGGGTCCCTGTTTTTTAAGAGTAACGAAAACATAGTTCAGTTAGTAATTTCTACAAGAAAATTTCATGATATTGCATATCTTAAGTTCTTGAACTTTAATATAAAATTCTTGTGGTTGAGACATGTAGATATTCTCTTTCAAGTCTCTATTCAACAAGGTTGTGTTCACATTGATGTGATAAATTTTGCACCTATTTTGTGCACCCAGAGTTCACAATTCTCATGGTATCCTTTTTGTTATGGGGAAAATGTCTCTTCGTAGTCTATGTTGTATTTATGTGTATATCCTTTTACCACAAGGCTAGCCTTATGCTATCAAGTGAGCGATATTCTTGATGAGAGCATCATATGCATGGTTTCTTTCCACATCATGAGAAGTACCTTTTTCAAAAGAAGTTGGTCCAATGTTAGTAGATAAATTCAATTCACAATCAAATTCAACAACCATATCGTTTACATCACCTAAATCTAAATTATCTACATCACCTCAATCTTGTATTGTACAACTTGTGGTTATTAACTTTTCAACCTCATCGCAATGAACACTTTCAAGTGCCTTTATGACCCCATTTGGTCAACCTTTTTGAGATGGTCTAAGTTGCTCCACTAATTTAGATGGTGTTGCATTCCCATCAAGGTTCATCCTTTCAATCTTGTCAATCACATAATCTAACTGAAATTCCCATTTTGATAAAGTGGTTGGATATTTTTCATGAGGGGGAGATGGCACTTCAAAAGGAGATCGAGAGATTGATCCAATATAGGGATCCCCCCTTTAGGATATGGAATCTCATCATAAAACACATGATATGTATTTATATGGGTGAATTTATCGATATGGTTAAAGCTATCGCTTAACAGTCTTATCATTCTTGTTGGATTAAAGAAAAAACACATCTCTCAAAAGAATGATTTTGTTTTCTTCGTCCTAAAAACAAACCCTTGGTGGTATTTTGTTGGAGATATTACAAACCCACCTATAATTATTTTCGTGGAATTATTTTCCTAAGTTTGATAGTTCTCTCTAGAGAATATGCCCCTACAATATAGGACGCTCCTATTAAGTTCATTCAGTTCAAAGCCAATTACACTCACTTAGACTAGTGGAATTCACTCATGCATGAGAACCTCAATTTTATCACCAATAGTTGCATGCATTTCTCTCACTTCCACAAGTGTGACTTAGTTACCTAATGATTGCATGCATAAGTCAACTAGGACTAGGTGGAATTTCACTCTAGTGTCTATAGGTGAGTGTGTAGATCCATATATCATTACTATGGAACAATAGTTATTCATGTAGCCTATATCTATTGTAAATTATTCATTCTTTGAGTGTGGATAATAGAAACTATTTCATTCTTTCCTCCATTTTTTGTTTTCTCTCCACACCATTTGCAAGTTGTGTATGTTTCATTGTTAGATATATATTCTATGCATTTATATCATAATATCTACATGGTATGAGATCCCATTGGCCATTAGCAAGGATCATCACCGGCACTCCTTTGCAGGTAATGCAGGGAACAAAGAAGAAGGAAATATAGAATCTATGCTTTACTCGCTAACAATACTTCTCACGCCTCATAACTATTTGGAGTGGAATCTAAAGATTGTATTTTTTCTCATAAGTGGAGGATTGTACCAAATAACCATGGTAATGGAATTAGAGCCTGATTTGAGTGATGAGAAAAATGACTTTCTCAAAAGATTAGATATGGATGTAAGACTTATCTCCTTGTATATTTCTCCTGAAATTCTCCACCAAATATATGATGAATCATGAGACTCATCTCCAAACAAATTATGGAATAGATTGGAGATTCTATTTTGGAGTAAGGAAGATTGCATGCAAAAGGTTAACAAGATAGAGCTAATAGAAAAGCAACTGGAAAATAAATTATATTAGTTTGAAGAGTCTTCTACACAGGTATCTACACAGAATTTTGTTCCATTCATTGAAGATGATGTCTACTCCATTTCATACTTGTTTTCTAAATCACACATGGAATATATCATCCATGCATATGAGGATCCACATGTAGAAATTTTTCATGTAACATTCATGCATCCTAGGAGCCACATGCACAGAATCCCATGCATGCATCTCAAGAGCAAAAAAGGGGGTGCACACATCAGATTCAATTATGATATTTCATGATTATAATTTGCAAAAACAAAATAGATATTTGAATTCCTCTTAGAAAAATACACAATTTCAAAATAACAATCATCCAAGACGGAGTCCGAGAAGTGGAGTTATGAGCATTTTAAAATCACTGAAATTTCAGTGTTTTTCGGGAAACTACCCCACAATTAACAAAGTTTCATCCAAAATTCACATGGATTTGGATATTATTATTTACAATAAGATAAGGTGGATATATGTCGACATCTCACTAATGCATTTACTTCATTATATCGATACAAACATCTACTTCTTCAATAAAAATTTCATCGAGCATAAGCTTGCACATTTGAAAGGTCTCCTTAGAGTGAAGGATATAGTTGCTTAGAAACTACCCTTTTTTTAATGTTTTAATGCATTGTACTTTCACCGGGGGGTTTCTCATGAGTTTTTCCCTTTTTTTTGTTTAATCTTTTGATGCATTGTACTTTTAGGGGGGGTTTCTCACGAGGTTTTCCCTCTTTCCTCACTTTTTCATTGTTTCATTTTTAGATGAATTGTACAATGGGCACCTAACACGGCCTTGGTTTCCAAGACCCATTCATCATGTACACCCTAGTAGTGTTCAAGGGAGTGTTTGAGATATTACACACTCACCTAGAATTAGTTTCCTAAGTTTGATAGTCCAATGTTGAGACTAATTCATTAGATGATAATATTCTCTCTAGATGATATTCCCATACAATATAGGGTGCTCCTCTTAAGTTTAGATTCAGTTACACTCAATTATATTAGAGTAATTAACTCATGCATGGAATCCTTGATTTTATCAAAAGAATTTGCATGCACTTCTCTCACTTCCATATGTGTGACTCGGTTAACTAATGATTGCATGGATTGGTTAACTAGGACTAGGTGGCAGTTCACTCCAGTGTCTATTAGTGAGTGTCTAGATCTCTCTAGATCACTACTATGGTGCATTAGTTACTCATGTAGCCTAAATATATTGTAAATTATTTACTCTTTGAGTGTGGAATATTGTTAATAGAAACTCTTTCATCCTTTCCTTCATTTTTTTGTCTTCTCTTCACACCATTTGCAAGTTGTGTATGTTTTATTTGTAGCTAGATATTTTGTGCATGTATCTCATAAACTGTACATATTTAAGTACTCCAATAAGATTCACTTTTGACTCCTTGAACCAATGTTTTTCATTTTCTCCTTAGGAATTAAGAAATAACAGTTGGAACCAAAAACCTTGAGATGCCTTACAAAAGGAATGCAACCATTCCATATTTCATAAGGAGTCTTGTTCTTGGGATCATGTGATCAGCTCATGTTTCTCACATACATCTCACATAGAATTGCATCATCCCAAAACATCAAATTCACATTGTTGGAAAATAACAATGAGCATACCATGTACAAGAGTATCATATTCATTCATTCTACTACACTATTGTATTGAGGTTTGTATGGAATTTTGGTTTGACATTTGATTCCATGTTGACGAAGATAGGTTTCAAATTCATTACAAGTATATTCCCTTCCATTATCAGTACAATGAGATTTAATGCTAGATTGTGTTTCATTTTCAATCCATACATGAAAGATTATAAATGTTTCAAATGATTGAGACTTATGTTCCAATAAGTAAACCCAACACATCTTGGTGTAGTCATCAATAAAATTCATGATATATTTATTACCAAAAATTGATGGAATATGCATGGGGCCACACAAATCAGAGTATATCAACTCTATCTTTCTACGTGCTCTTGAGATGGAATCATGAAAATGAAACTTGTTGTGTTTAACAAGGATAAAATCATCATATTGCTACAAATTCCTTGGAATGGAGAATATCATAATTGATGTGCCAAACTATAACATGCCACGAGAGACTAGAAGACAATGTACCTTCATCATGGAGAAAGGTATGAAAATTGTTTTTTCTCTATATATGCTCCTTTCATCTTCAATAATATGTCATTCCCCTATCACGTCATTATGACCATGTTGTTGGAATACCTCCTTATTTAAACTTGTCCATTATACATGTGAATAGAATGGCCTCATTATAGAATGTGCAGAAGAGATGGGAAGTTCATCCATAACTCAGGAAGATAGAGAAAATCATGCAAAATAAAATCTATGAATCCACACAAATTGAACCGAATGGTACTAATTCTTGTAGGTTTGAGACATGATCCATCTACAAAGTACACTTCAACCTCTACATTTTTGTTCAATTCTTCAAATAAAACTCTCTGAAATGTCATGTTGTGTGTAGTACTATCCTGAGGAAACCAGACATCTCTCCATGAATCAAATGAAGCAATGAAAAAGTATTCCTTAATGCCAATATTGTAGTGAGAAACAAAAAAATTATTGGATTCATGAGATTTTCCTTTGTCTTCATTTTGTGCCTATTTGTCTTTGATATTTATCCATGGAAATTTTCTTGTCTTTTCTTCATGTGACCCATTCTTTCCATAATGAACACATTGAATATTAAACCTCTCACCTTGATTATTCCTACCCCCTACCTCTGAAATTATTCTCTCAATATCCTCTCTTATGTCCTTCTCCTCTTGAGTAATCATGTGATTGATTATTCCATTTTTTAGCAAGGCACATAGTCTCTCCACTAGGCTAAGTTGTCTTCTTTCCAAATTCCTTCTCACATTTTGCAATTTTCTCCACCAAAGAGTCAGAATCAAGGACTTCAGTTTTCCACTACCTTGAATTGATTTAAGGTAGTGATATTATGTGGGGTAGAGGTACATGATGAAGGTCGCGAGAGAAATATATATCTTCGCACTAGTATCATCAATGTCATACATAATGGCTTTAATTTCATAGGATAAATCCATGGGATCATTATCCTTCATTTTGAGGTTCAAGAGCTTCATCAATAATTAAATTATCTCTATTTATCAATGTGAATCATACATATCTTTCAACTTCTTCAAACATCTCCAATAATATTTGATAGATATGATATGATGACTCAACTCTTCACTTGGAGAAGAATAAATCAAGGCATAAGATTTATTCTCTTTATTCGTCCATATATAAATATTTGTTTGTTGTCTATTTGGTAGGTTTTGTGTCATCATATCAAATGTCATCCAAAATATCATTAAAGATCAGGGTGTGCTCATCTTCTTTGACCATTATCAATGGTTTTATTTTCCACTGAGCACCACACCAACAATAGAATCAAGAGAGTGCAATTTTACCGATTCTTGAACCAACCAACCATGTATGTGAGATTTTGAGGTCATAACCCTTCTCCCAAGCACAAAAAATATGTCCTTCAATTCAAAACTATCCTCCTTGAAGATTGTAACCTAGCATGCACAAAAACACAAGTATAAGAACCAAAATTGTTGGCATTCTAAATGTGGGACTCATTTTCCCTAGAGATAACTATGCATTTACAATAATAACCCTCCTTCAATATTAGAAACAAAATTTTCAAAAATTTTGTGTTCATCATCTCCATTCAAGATTCTATTAAATTACGTCAACATAGTAGTCTTACCAGTCCCTCATTCATTATCCATGCCTTTAGAAAAATAATTTTTGATACTAATGCTCAACTACATTGGATAGGGAAAAACAACTACAAATTCAATCTCTCATTCCATCCAACGACATAGAAAAACACCCATTGGAAAAACAAAAGTGTAATGGACATATAGAAAATGAATAAGTAGAATGAAAGATCAACCTAGAGATGGAGGAACAACCAACACTTCTTCATAGTATAAAGAGAATGAAGTCTTGGCATCATTTATTCATAGGATTTGAAACAAATTCACCTAATCACGTGAAAACCTACACAATAAGACTCGATGGTACTCTCCTTGATCCTGGTGGATATTGGTGGCCACCCACCTATTCCAACTGGATCGTCTTAGAAGTTTTTCAGTTTGACAGTATTTTCCTAGTTTTTGGGTCCTGAACTTTCAAGGTTGTTTTGAGGCCCTAAACAACGTTTTTAGGTCTTGCCAGAGTTATATTGTACAAAAAGTTAGATTCTGATGGAATAATGTGTATTCCTCATATATACCTTTCCAACAGGCTATTGTGCACCTAAAAGGGAGATTGTATGCAAAAGTTATTGTTGATTAAGGTTGGTTGTCATTGATGTCAACCCTTGAAGAAAGCCTTGCAGTACAAAGGTTTGGGTAATGGACCCAATATTGTTTGATGTAAAGATGACTCATTATTGTCTTTTCATGGTTGATAATAAGTAAATATGGATGAACTCCAAAGTGGTCCCCTTATGGTGAAAGCCCTCATGGGAAGAAGCTTTGCGGAGTAAGAGAACCCATGCTTAATTGTGGAATAATGAGATGAAAGACAATGAATTTGTTAGGTAAACTATCCTAGATAAATAGTGCTTGTCATTCCATTTCTGGTGGTATGTGGAACGTCACATAAATCCTCACGGTTTGATAGTTATTGCCTTACGAAGTTGGAGGACCCTCATATGTCATCTAGAAGCCCCAAAAGGTCAAAGTAGTCAAAGTGGTTTAAGAGATTTTAAAAGGTAAATAATAAAGTGAAGTAATGAGTGTATTATAATTCAAAGTGAATACAAAATGAATTATTTCAATAATAAATTTAATGGAGAANAGAAGTGGGTTAACCCTAAAATAAGGAAAGTGGGGCCAAGTGACTTAGAAGATGTTTTTAAGGAAGCTACTTGGAGAGTATAAATAAGAGGCAAGGCTCTCTCATTTTAATCACACTTGACCATATTGAATATATATAGGTGTCTGAGGTAACCAAGGATATCTAAGACAAAATTCTGAGGGAAGGTGAAGAAAAGAAGGTCGAAATGAAAGGAAGGATAAATTCTTTTGATGGTGCTTTCTAAGGTGTTTCGGGTAAAAACATCATAAATTCTTCATAACATATCCAAATTCAGTGAAACCAAATGTGTTGGTTAGGGTACATTCTGTAGTATGTTGTGTCAAAATTTCAGACCAATTCAACAAATATTCTGTGTTGGGCACGCTCTACAAGGTCACTCTCTAGAATAAGCCAGAATTCAGCAAGGTATGTCATTTTTGCTATAACTCCTTTTCTGAGAGGTTACAAGTAGTGACACCTAGAGGAATTGCATAAAACACACTGAAGAACATTATGTATCAATTTCATATCTTTATACATTACATGTACAAAGTTATGATTACTTCAAGTTAGGGTTGTTGACTAATCCAAAACTAGGCATGTGAGACTAAAGAAAAGTTTGATGAAAATGCTAGTCTCTTGTTGTTGAAGTTAAGGAAGGTTTGCAGGAATGTGATCATATACACCAGTTCTATTACAGAGCTAAAAATCATATTTGGATGATGAAATTGATGAGGTCTTTTGGTTGAGGTACATGTTAAGTACATGGTTGAGACAAGTAGTTGATGAGTTGGCACATACATGAGGTGTATAGTTGATGATGTTGATACATATTGATGAGTCATAGTTGATGAGTAGTTGACACATGATTGGTACATACTTGGTAAATGGCTGGATGCACTTGTTTATGATACGGGTTGATTACAGGTTATTTGGTACAGGTTGGTGCATGGTTGATGCACTTGTTTATGGTACAGGTTGATTACAGATTATTTGGTATAGGTTGGTGCATGGTTGATGCACTTTTTTATGGTACAGGTTGATTACAGGTTATTTGGTACAAGTTGGTGCATGGTTGATTCACTTGTTTATGGTACAGGTTAATTATAGGTTGAGGTATAGGTTGATGCATGGTTGATGCATGGTTTAGATTTATTGGTACAAGTTTACAGCGGTATATCTCACAGTGACATGTTTACAGTGGTTCCATCATTCTATTGATACTTCAGGGTGGCAGGATGAGGCAAGGATAGGTGGTTGTAGCCACCTTCTAGTTTTAGTCGAAGAACATAGGGGGTTGTAGCCTCCTTTTGGTTGTATCTAGAGAATTGGGGAGTTGGATCTTCCCTCGGGTTCTAGCCTAAGAAACTAGGGGGTTGGAGCCTCCTTCCAGTTGCAGCTAGAAAACAAAGAAAGTTGGTGCTTCCAATGAATGTAATTCTTCAAGACAATAAGAAAAAGCATTATGTGGTTTTCTCCCGATTTGGGTTTCGCCGTAAAACACTTGTGTACTGTGTATGTGTATGTTTGTTCATTTTTTATTTACTCTTCAATTATTGGATGATAATGCTTCATTGATATAACACTTGTATTATATGGTTAAAAAGGATTAAATTGATCTATTACTGATTCACCTCGCCTCTCAGTAATCCAACAATTGGTATCAGAGTAGGTTCCTTCATAAATCATTTTAACCACTGAAAGGTAGATCATGGAGAGTACCAACTCATATAAAAATGGAATACCATAGTTTGATGGACAGAAGTATGATTTTTGTACCATAAGGATGAGGACATATATACAAGCATAGGGATTTCAAGTTTGGCAATCAATTGTAGATGGATACACAGCACCAGCAGTTCCACCAACAAATGACAAAGCAGTAAAACTCGGTGAGAATAATTTCAAGGCCAGAAATTCACTTTTGAATGGTCTCAGTGATATGGTATTCACCAAATTTGCACACTGTAAATCTGCTAAAGAGATTTGGGACAAGATTCAAAATATTTATGAAGGAGATACAAAAGTCAAAGCAGTAAAGATTCATACTTACAGAAGTCAGTTGCAACAACTAAAAATGAAGGAAGATGAAGATATCACAACCTACTTCTTATGATTCGATGAAACAGTGAATGCAATCATAGGATTGGGAGAAGAAATTGAAGAATTTGTAATTGTTCAAAATATACTAAGATCTCTTCCTATGAGATTCAACCCTAAGATATCATCACTAGAAGAAAGATCGGATCTGGACTCAATAAGCATGGACGAACTGCATGGAATCTTCACAGCATATGAAATGAGAACTGAGCAGGAAAATCCAGATGTAAAAGAAGCAGCCTTCAAGGCATCCAAAAGATCAAAGAAAAAGAAAAAGGAACAAGAAGAATATAGCAGCAGCAGTGACGCCTCGGAAAATGATGAAGAAGTGGCCAACTTCATCAAAAGATTGAACAAGGGAACAAACGGTAGGTATAGAGGTACGATCCCTTTAATTTGTTTTAATTGTGATGGTATTGGTCATTTTGCTAACAAATGTCCTCATAAGAAAAAGAAAAATGAGGAAGGTTACTCAAAAGGAAAACACACATATAAAGGAAAAAGAACTACAAAGAAAGTTCTCAAGAAAAACTTATATACTGTACTCCTTGGATTTGAACTTGTGACTTCTTAAGAGGAAACACATCTTTTTAACCATTAAAACTACATATACTGTAGATATCCATATGATTTCTTCAAATTTATAAATTCATTAGATATCCATATGATTTCTTCAAATTTATAAATTCATTAGAATAGATATGAATCGTAAATTTTCAACTTTCTTCTATCTGACCTCGATCACGGCTTTATACTGCCTCTTAGCTAGCAAATGTGTGACTGAATGGAAACCCAAGTGATTTGGATATTTTATTTTATAACCATTGTGAGGGGAATAAAATAATGGTCTCAACTTAGGGTTCCAGAGAACCGGTCCTTTTT
Source organism: Picea mariana (assembly GCA_032191745.1). Lineage (NCBI taxonomy): Eukaryota > Viridiplantae > Streptophyta > Pinopsida > Pinales > Pinaceae > Picea > Picea mariana. The sequence goes on along the minus strand of JASDQU010208722.1, from coordinate 18,456 downwards.
TCAGTTGCAACCAGACGTGATCTGTGTACTCTTGATATATTGTGTGTTTCCATGTACTCAACTTATATTATGTGTTTCCATGTACTCAACTTAGGGTTCCAGAGAACCGGTCCTCTTTTTAGTTGACTTGATCTATGTACTCTTGATATATTATGTGTTTCCATGTACTCTTGAGATATGATGTATTCTTTTCCTTACCACTTGTATTTTTGGAGCACTTCATGAACTTATGTCTTTACATTTGCTGGTGTAAAGATTGTTTCCATTTTTGGTGGAGTTACCAAGTTTGTTTGTGGTACGGTTGAAAACCTAAATATATATGAAATGGGTGGGTGGGTAGGGTTTATCCATACAGTCCTGATAAGAGAACATCTGTTACAACAGCACTAAAGGATTCATGAACAAAGTAGTCCATGAAATGGATTGATGGTGTAAAGATTGTTCCGTTTTCTGGTGGATTTACCAAGTTTGTATGTGCTAATGGTTGAAAACCAAAATATACATCAAATGGCCATTGGTAGTGGAGCTATGAACCATCCTATTATAACTATGTGTTGAACATAAAGAACACTTCTATGTCAATTTAGATGATGTTGATGATTTGACACAATCCTTACTCTTCATAATCTCCGTTTTTCCATGTGTTTTGATATGGACACCTTCTCCAATTTGATATTTTTAGAAATCTCCACAAAATAAGCCAATCAATATACTTTTTCAAAACAAAACAAAGTTCTATGAATACCAAAATATCCGTTGTCCCTCTATTTTTGAGATGGAATGTTCTGGACATCTCGGTTTTTTTAAGAGATGCCATTGCAAAGCAGGCCAATAAAAATATTTTTGCAAAACAAAGAAAGTTGCATGTATGAATGCCAGAATGACATAATCATAACTGTAATGAGCATCCCCAAAATGTTTTATATTTATTCTTGTATACGAACACAAAGAAATCATACTTTATTTGTCAACAATGCATTTTTACCTGACTGAACTAATTGTTCTTATACTTAAACAGAACAAGGTCTTGCTCTATGCATCAATTGACCTCATAACCTTTAATGCTTAGAATATTAAACAATGCCAGAATTGGTGGTCTGCTGAGAGACAATGTGCAACCACGTTCTACTTGCCTTTCTTGTGTTTTATTACAGGTTGAAACCACTGAAAGAAGCTCATCGGCTTTAATTGTTTATCCGTGAGCAACAATTTTTGTGGAGAAATTCACAACAAAGTTTTGTGATCCGAATAAATCATTGTTTCTTTATGCATGATATACGGTTTGACGGATTACACAATGGAATATGAAAGTTGAATATTTAAAACCAATTTCATTGAAGTCTTATGAGTGGATTGCTTTGAGATGCCCATTATCGGTCAGAAATACTCCCATTCCTAATTTGATGCATCGGTTTCAATTTCAAAGAACTAATGTAGGTCAGGAAGTACCAAGACAAGAACTGGACATATTTTTTATTCAATTTCTTGAACACAAGTTGTTGAATATGAGTACACTGAAATGCCTCCTTTCTGTTATCTTTTGTCCACTGATTCATGGCGAATGCCATGTCCCTGAATCCCCAGACAAATTTCTTATAGTAGTTTGTCAATAATATATGTTTTTGTGTGTTCGTGAAGGGTTCTAGGAGATATCAAAATTTCTATGGTTTGAATTTTCTAGCAAGCCACATGGATACTGTATTATAGTTTTCAGTGCTAATGAGCAATTTTTTGATTAAACAAATGCTTCCTATTTTATATTGTGTTATAGTTTTCAGTGCTAATGAGCAATTTTTTGAGTAAACAAAGGGTTCCTGTTTTTTAAGAGTAACGAAAACATAGTTCAGTTAGTAATTTCTACAAGAAAATTTCATGATATTGCATATATTAAGTTCTTGAACATTAATATAAAATTATTGTGGTTGAGACATGTAGATATTCTCTTTCAAGTCTCCATTCAACAAGGTTGTGTCAAGTCTCCATTCAACAAGGTTGTTCTCACATTGATGTGATGAATTTTGCACCTATTTTGTAGCGCACCTTTTTTTGGTTACCAAGGCTTAAATGTTATTAAAAGAAGACTATAACACCACTTTGTACATAACTCATGCAGGTATTATAGAATCCACATGCATTTAAACAAATAAACACATTCAAGCTCAGAGTAAAACCTATTATTTTCTGTTGCAATTAACAATCAATAGCGTTTTATATTAATTCATATACACAACAGAAATCATGATAACATAAGCAGTAGAGTCATGCAAAACATGATTAAAACATAATCAGATACTTATCTTCTAACAGTGGTAGAATCCACCAACCAAGTGAAGGCCTTCCATGAACCTCCCAGCCTTAGACTGCACTGCTCATCAGCTCAGCAGTGGGTCACCCCCGAGCTGGGACTAAGCTCCACCCCAAGGCAAGGAATCCTAGGCTAGGCTGAGGTTATAGGGAAAATAACACAGAAAATCTGGAAGGATTCTTCCCAGGATGCCACCTTACGCCCACTACTACCAGACTCTCATTCTCCACATGCCTGTTCTGCCCGGGAGTATACACCTTCACAAGCACAGTCCATCGATGCTAACCTCCCTCTTTGGGTCTTGGCAACAGGCTGGATCAGGAAGTCTTAGAGCCTGAAGCTGGTGTTGGACACTCTCTGGAAGAAACCTCTTCCAACAACATCCACCTCCCTCACCTAGAGAGAGATCACACACAGGCTCAATCACAACTCATGCTGTCCATCAAGCCACGCATAGTCCAGCTCTGCATGGTCACCATAGTCAACCTGAAATACAAACACAACCTCTCAAACAGGCTCAGCAATGGCAGAATGGTTCGGGGTCACGGCTTCGAAATAGAGCCTCCACGCATAGGTTTGATCAGTCAGATAGAGGATGTGCACAGACTATCAAAGACAACACAGAATTTCCGACTCTCAGGAACACATGAGGTATTCTTGCAGAGGTTGAGTCGGTCGTACTGTTCAGCACTCCCTACCCGCTTAGCTAGTCAGGTGGAATGGAGGAGAGAGTGAGAGAGAGAGAGAGAAAGAGAGAGTGTGACCTCTCATGGCTCATCTCGACTGTTTTATTTGCATGCACCAGGGTAGACACTTGTCACCCTTGGAACTGCATGTGTTCCATCAACATGCATCCCCTTTGCATGATTTCCCCTTGCTAGGAACTTAGGATAAAAGTAAAAACATAAAGTGCACATGTTCTTTTGGAATAATATTAAATATTATTATTCCCAGGCTTAAGCCCCCTAG
>JASDQU010208720.1:0-28133 GCA_032191745.1 Picea mariana | reverse complement strand
CAACTTGATGAGAGCACCAACTCTCTGGTTTCTCTAGCACCCACTAGAAGGAAGAACCAACTCCCTGAGTGTTCCAACACCAACTTCCAGTCACACAGGCACCAACATGTATAACATAGAACAATAGTTCTCTCTTGCACCACCCTACCACCTTGATTTTTCTGGCTACAACCAGATGGAAGCTACAAATCCCTGTGTTCAAGCACCCATTTGAAACTCTAAGGACAACAGTCCTCCCTAGCACCTCCTTACCACCCTGAAATATAAATCTTTGCTTGCTTAAATTTATTACAATGATATAGTATTTATCAATGGCTTACTAGTCCCATCACTATTCTTCTACCCATCTCTGCTCTACTTGCATCAGTGTCTTCCTGCATGCCTCCTTTGCACTTTCTGTTCTTCTGCGTTTTATACTCTGTGCCATCTACATTCTATGCACTATGCCTCTACATGCTCTTCACTGTGCCACTGTTCTTCCCTACAGGTTGTTCACCGTGTCTCGTCCTCCCCACCGCATAGCTCACTCTAGAATCTCCCTCACTTATGTTTTCTGCATATTTTTTCTCACATCAAGTCCTCTGCCTAATCATCATAGAAACTCTTCGTCATCTCTGGAATTTATACTCAGTGTGTTCATCATCAGTGGGCGTTATGATGAGATTCCTCAGCTTCTCTGGCAGTTGAAACTCTTCGTCTTCTCTATCAGTTACAACCAGTCAATTATGGCTTCTTTGGCTTCTGAGCCCCTTCCTTCATGTGATCACTAGTGGTGACCATACGCCTAGGCTTGACGAGCGCTTGAGTTCTTATCAATTCAACGGTCACGATTCAATATTTGAAATGGACGACTATCGTAACTTCAACATTTCTCCCTTCATAACTTTTGGGTTTAAAACCTTTCAAAAATTTTGAATCAGAATTCCTAAACAGATCAGATGGTTTACGTTTATTTCGCAGAAACGCATCAAACTTTAGATTTGATTCTTACAATTCTTATTCTGACGACTAGGACTTAATCAACTGTTGAGATGGATGGCCACCTTTTACTCTGGGTCTTCGTCTATTATACTTACACTATCCTTCCACTGTATCTTGATCAATTATTTAGAGTGCACCCAACATCAGATCGATGGTCAAGATCTCCTTTGGGTCTCTGAACTTCAGATATTTGAACTTATTCTATCCTTCCACTGGAGTAGATCAACGGATGAGAATGATCTCGAAGTGATCTTTGAGATCAGACGTCTCGTGTCCACTTTGGGACTTCAGATATTTTTTCATTTACTAGTGGTGAAACTCCCGAAGTAATTCTTCCGGAGTGACATCACGTGTTGACATGGCATGAGTTAGTTTCCTCTTGACACATGTCATCTTTTGATTATGCCATGTGTACTTTCTGACATGGTATTCTGGCATGATCTGCCATGTGTCTTTGCTGACGTGGTCTGCCACATGTCCATGCTGACGTGGTATTGTGACATGGTCTACCACATGTCCTTGATGACATGGTCTGCTGACATATATCTCCCTGATCTAATGATCATTTTATGTTCCCCAGATCCGATGGTCCTTATTCATTTCAGATTTTTTGGCTTCGGGTTTTTCAAATCTCAAACTTTCTGGAGCGTAACCTCCTTGCATATTTATATCCGAAGTGAATGTTGTTCATCAATCATGATCCTATATCAATGGATTGATTTATCTGTGATACGGATCCTCTAGCTTATCATGTCCTTCCGCTTAGAATGATCCAATAGCTAACAGAAATTCGCATTTCGGGAATTTCAAATCTCAAGCTTTCCAGAGCGTAACCTCCTTGCGTAATCTCAAGTTTTGCTGGGTTTTCTTCCCCTTGAGGGTTTCCCAAGATAAATGATGTGTCTCTTGTGATTGTTTATTTCTCAGTGATATTATCTTATGCTATTGTTATTTATTGAAATGCAAAGAACTCTAATAATAGATTAAACATTAACAAGATTGACAACTCGATCTTTCTGCGATGCATCTCTTCTGGATTATTGTTTCCTTCCACTTAGAATGATCTGACGAATGACAAGAATTCAGACAATAAAATTCTCAACCCTTTTAGGTTATCATGTCCTTCCACTAAAATGTGATCCAACGGTCATGAGGAAACTCGAAGCAGATCAACGATCAATGATGATTGCAGAACCACAACTTGCGAGTGATTTAACTCGACACCCAAAATCTGCAATTTGAAGTTGTGCATTGTTGGTGAGTCAACCACAATCGTCAATCTTCGAAGCTATAAGATCCGACGATCTAGACCAATTGCGGGATTAGAACTAGTGAGTTATTTAATTCTTCTTTTTCTCCCCTCAATTTCTCCTTGTCATTGATCTGGCTTGCAGATCCAATGATCACGATCCTCAAGCCCACAATCACTTCTATGACTGACGTCTGTAATATGAGACGATCAACACGGTCGATTTCTTGATCGGATGACTGTTGAAGCTTCTCACCCTGAGCTTAGATATTCATTCACTAACCCTCTTGAGATTTTATATTCATTCACTTCTATACTGCACTTTCCTTTCTGAGTTGTGATCTCTGCAAACTGTTCTCTCCTCCTTCTGAGCTTACGCTTCTTTCCGAGCTTTGATCTTTGCATAGCGACATTGTTGTTCTTGCCATTAATGACAAGCACACTCTCCTTGTAGAATATGCAAACAAAAACTAAACAATCATGGCACTCCTATCATTTTCACTTTTACACTTCAAAAGTGTACCTGTTGCATGAGTCTACTGTGCAAATCTTCAACTTGAATTATAACTTCTCGCCACCATGGATTTACTGTCATTTTCCATTATTTTTTTTTTTATCCATTCAAGCATAAATATTGTTCACCCTTCATGCCTCTCCTTCACTTTCAGATTTTGTGCGTCATCCATAGTTTTTTCAGCAAGCTCTGGAGCCCTTCGCTGCATAAAAATTATTCATTGTCGGTCATTACAAAAGCCTGCTGTGTTGATTTTGCTATGTCTCCTCCATAGTTTTCAACCATTGCTTAAAGTCTTTCGGATCTCTCTACATAATAGCATTTCAGACGGGTTGTTTCTTCTCACAGTCAACCTTCTTCCTTATGAATTTCCTACTACCGTGCTGAGTTTTCCCACTATGCCGAAATTTTCCATTTTGTGCCAAGTCTACCATTGTTGTTTTCTACTGCACCCAGTTTTCCCATTGCACCAATTTTTTTTGTCATGCTTTAATACCGCGCCAAGTTTTCCACTGCACCGTAATTTTCTGTCACAATTCCCTACCACATAAAGTCTCCCATTGTTATCTACTACTACATCGAATTTCCCCACTACGACGAAATTTTCCATCGTGCTTTACTGCCGCACCAGGAATTTTTGTGGCTGATTTTGTTTGTCACGCAAAGATTTATGTTGCTACCCTTTCTTGTAGGCTCTACAAAGTTTGTCATTCTTATTTTCTGCACAGAGAGGGTATCACAATTCATTACCACCCGTGTGAAATTGATATATACCAGCATCATGGCAGTTTCCCAAAGCATAAGAAAGAAGGCGAGAAGTGGTAGGGCCACGAGGTTTGAACCTCAAGATATAGAGTTGATAAACAAAGACCCGGAAATCAAGGCATATTTTGAACAAGTCGAATGTATGCATTTCTATGAAAATATAAAATGGTATAATGCGAAACTGGCTGAGAAGTTCACCCTCAATTTTACTGGGTCAATGCAACAATTGCAAGAATCACTTTTCGAGTGACGAAGGAAACTTTTTCAGTTGCGACGAAGATCCCTTCGCATAGAGAAAAATGGTTTAAAGGCATCCCTTTAAACATTTCATGCTATATGGATTTCATCAAGCACAAATGTTGAAATCGAAAAATTGGAGTTCACATTCCAAGCCAGTATCTCCTAAAGCCTTTCGAGAAACTTCTAAAGATAATCATAAGATATTTCACCTATGAAGGAAGGTTTGACATGGTGTATCCATATCACATCAGGTTACTGATGCACTTTACAGGGAAAAATCCCTTGAGTCTACCTTTCTTCTTGTGTCAGAGCTTGGGAAATATGGAAAACAATGTCCAATCCAAGGCTGATCAGCCGAGGAAAAATTTATTCCATTTTTCATTAATCAAGATGTTAGTGGTTGAAGAATTGAGACATTTGAAAAAGGACTGGGATTCTTTTCTAATTTTGGCTAGCATTCCCAGAGACCCCAAATGAGACATTCCTCTATTTGTAGAGGAATCAACACTTCATAATGTAGATGAGAGAAAGGAGGATGTTACGGGAAAAAGAAAAGGGAAATAATTAGAAGACCCGTCATTCAGTCAACCAACATCCCAGAAATTGAAGAGATCCAATCTCCCAGTAAACCGTGCACCAAGTATGCCGCCAAGAGATTTCCCATGTGCATTGTTAATCTAGATCATGTTGAAGGTGCAATCAAGGGAATTGATGAAAGGCATGTGTAGTTAGATGAGGAGAATGCAAATGTTCAGGAACTGTTGCAGCAACTAAAGCAAGCGCAACACGTTATTTCCCAATGTTATCTAGAGAACAAATATTTAAGAAGAAATGTGGCATAAAATACTATTGAAACACCAACTTCGCAGAGTCGAGCAGGCCAGTTACCCCCTACCTCGCCCACAGTCAAAAAAAGAAACATAAATTGGCTTAAAAAACAACTCAGAGAAGCCTAAGATGTAATCATTGAGCTTAGGGAGGAATAGAGGATGTCAGAGGAAAAAATCACATAGCATTTCAAAGAGTGTATACCAGCCATTGATAATGCATGTGAAGCTCTCACTAGTGCTCAATCAAAACTGGAAAAAAACGTGATTTTGTTGAGACAGGCGAAGCGCTTGAGCAAATGGAACTCGTCTTTAAGAAAAACAATTAGATATTTAAGGTTGTAGGTGACATTGGAGGTATGAGTAAGAGAGCCCCATTTTTTTCTTTTTGGGTCGTGGCATGGAATATTTCTTTGTGCATATACTTTTTTCTTATTTTAACAAGAAATTTGACGCAACACTTGTGCAGTGAATATTCGCTGTGAAGACCCTATAAACTTACCTAATGAGAAGGGAAGATATTAATGAAATGCATGCAATTTTTAAAAGAGATGCATGGTCCCCAACCGTTGTTGCCACCTGGATTTGAACGAGAAACCATGAATGGACATCTACTACACAAACTCACCACGCGCACACTATAGCCAGTGATCGCGCAACAGCAACCAGAATCTATTATACAAAGGTGACAGAGTTTCCAATTGTACGCATGATTAATCGAGCACCCCTTGAAAGAAAAAATTGATTTATCACAATTAGATGGATGAATCTTACTCATGACAAAATGATTGAAACAAATATGTCGGTTATGTTATGATTGGGCGGAGTCGGCTTTCTATTTTTAGTAAATTATGTTGAAAAGGTTGTCCAGGGGGAAAGTAACCGAATCCAAGATTCTAGGGGGAAGTAGTTCAAACATAGCAACCAAGGAGGGCGTTAGGTTTCTATATATTAGATATTTTTTATGTAAGCCAGGTTGGAAAAGTAGTGTAGACAGGGCACTCTTGAATGCAATTTTCTAAATCTGATGGAAATATAATCCAGAGGTCCTGAATCTTTTGATGAAAATATTCTGATGGTGGTGGTTTGATGTATTGTGATCCTATATTCATATGTACATCCTGTTTCCTTCAAATTCATTTCTATTTTATTTGTTTAAATTGGAAATATTTAAAGGGTTTAAAATTCATCTCGTGGTGCTTTAGACTCAACCATTTAAACTCTGTGATTTCTTCCAAGTTAATTCATAATTCATCTCTAATGGTGCTCTCATTTGCTTTATGTTTCTCGTTTCTTTTTCCATACACAACGATATTGAAACTAAAATACCATGACCTATTTAGCCTTTATCCTCTCAAAGATTCCATTACCATTCATTGATTTCTATTGTTTTCAGGGGGTTGACTCCATATCCCAAAGGTACTATACTTCCTTGGCAGCAAAACTAGAAAAAACTTCCTTAAGCATATAAATATAGTCGTCAATCCAAAGTTATCATCTACTAGAGACTATACTTATGATCTCAAACTTGGTTTGTAGGTTACCTTGGTTAATCACTCTCTTCAACCCAACAATTTACCATGTGCTAACATTTTGGTGCCGTTGTCGGAGACAAAATTGAAAACTTTCCTCGGGGAAAAAATGTCTAAAGTTGTAGATTTTATTTGTGAAGGTAACAATGAATTAGATACCTATATTGTCTTAAAATTATTTTACCATGGTGACTTCATTGAATAATATTAGTAGCGTAAAGTAGTCTGAATCAGTAATCATGGCTCCTAAGAAAGTTTACACTAGAGTGAACCTTGATCCAGAGCCTCCAGTATCTGTGTCTGATCCTGAAAAACTTCTACACAAAACAAAGGAAAGGATAACAAACCCAATATGTTACCTGGATAGGAACCTATCTTTACCTAAAGATGGGGTAAAAAACATTGACGACCTTGACTTCGATTTACTATTTGAACAAACTTTGTTCAGGTACAGATCAAAATCTTATTAGAAAGAAATCATCTTCAATGAGAAAAAGTTCCAATATTTGATACCAACCAACCTCCCTCAAGTTATTGTGATTCCCACTCAGAATATTCATCCATTTCAAATTCCTCCTAGAGTCATGGACACCAGATTCTCCCTTCTCTCCTTGCCTTCCCAATTACATGATTTGCCTCAGAATTATGATTAGAGAATTAAATTATACGATGATGAAGGGAATGATTTGGCTCAAAAACACTTAGATTGGTTTAATTACATTGTTGACTCGGAAGAGGTAGATTATGAGGATGAAAAAACAAGATTGTTTGCACAAAGTCTCTCGGGTGAGGTCATAAAATGGTTGAAATCTCTTCCAGCAGCTAGTATCCCTAATTTTGCAACTTTTGAAACACTTTTTCTTGCTAGGGGGGGTGATAAAAAGAATCCTCTTCAGTTACTAACTCAGTACAATAATATGAAAAGATCATCAAATGAAACAGTACAAGAGTTCTCAACCAGATTTATGAAAGTTTATAATTCAACTCCCACAGAAGTCAAACCTCCTTCTAGAGCTTCCCAACTTCGATATGTTGATTCTTTTGACAGTGAATTTTCCTTGTTGTTAAGAGAAAGAAGATCTAATACATTAGATAATATGATGAATGGCACAATTGAAGTAGAGTTAAATTTGATGGCATCAGGGAAGAATAAACATAATGTTGACAGAAGTGTGAAGAAGGTCCACGGAGAAGAATAACCCTCTATGTCTCAATCATTAGAAGAGAAATTTGACTTGATGATGAAGACTATGGAAAGACTCATGGAAAGGATTGATGTAGAAAATAATCCTCCCACCAGGGATCAAACTGATTTTCAACCAAATCAAAATTTTAGAAGAACCTCAATTCCACATATCAGGCAAAGAGACTAGAGGGATCAAGGTGATCAACTAATAAAACATCCTTTCCAAAACAATTATGCGAACAAAGATAATAATCAAATAATCAAAGACCATATGCATTGTTGTGACGATACAAAAATAAACATGTTCTTAACCAAAGGAGAACATGATCGATTTATGGATGCACATGATGATTTTATGTAGGAAAATGATGATATGTTGTCATCGGAAACAAAAGAGTTTAGGAAAGGATACCACAATGCTATTATGCAACTTTAGAAGCAGTATAACCTTAGAAGTAAAAAGGTGCCTACAAATCTTCCAAAGGCGAATCCTACAAGGGAACTTCAGACAAGTACCCATTCTTCGAGCCAACCGAAGAAATATAATTTAGTAAGGGATGTAATGGAGAAAGGAAAATCAAAATAAAAACCCCCAAAGAAAATACCTGAGGCAAGAAAGGACACGGTTATCAAAGAGGTAGAAAAAACTCCGTCTCCTTTTAATTTTGAAAGTGAAATGGATAAAATCAAAATTTTGGTTCCATTTAATGAGATGATCAAGAATGGAGAGTATAGAAATCAAATCATTAAAATGCTAAAAATGGAAGAAGCCTATGACACCTTGAACATACAAGATGATCATCCTGCTATCTTGTTTGGCCCATGCGTGGAAGAAAGTGGCGATGTTGATGATGTTCCTCCTTTCTACGTTAGCCTTAAAATTCATGACATGACCTTACATAATGCCATGTTAGATTCAGGAGCATCACATAATCTCATGCCCAAGGTGGTCATGGATGAGTTAGGCCTAGACATTACAAGAACTTATAAGGATCTTTTATCTTTCGACTCAAGGAAGGTGAAATCCTTAGGTTTGATCAAAGATCTGGTCGTATCATTGTCTCAAATCCCATCGAAAAATATGATCATGGACGTGGTGGTTGTCGACATCCCTCTAAAATTTGGCATGTTTTTATCTAGATCTTGGGCTGCAAATTTGAAAGAAACTTTGCAAATGAACATGTCATATGATACTATCCATTTTTTTGGCCAAGAAAGGAGGTTGTACAGAGAAGTGTTGCTCAATTACATGGTGACTAGAAAAACTCAACCAAATAATCATCCTATTTACTCTGTTGATATCAAAGTTGGTTCCTCTATTTTCTATAATAACTTGAGTTTTGAAGAGGGGAAGAGAACAACTGTCACGACTATCAAAGACAAAACTGAGCATCGAACAGATGAAATTACAGATCAACAAAACTACGCAGAAGATGAAATGTGGAATATGAGTTTTGATGGAGCTGCTAGCAGGGAAGGAGCTGAAGCTGGTTTGTGTATTAACCCTCCCAAGGTGGGTACAAAACTCTGTTCTTACAAGATCACTTTCAATTGTACCAATAATATGGCCGAATATGAGGCATTGATTTTGGGATTGAAGACTTTAAAAGAATTGGGTGCTAGAAGGATAGTCGTACATGACGATTATGAGCTTGTCATTAACCAGGTAAAGGGTATATATCAGTACAAGCACCCTAGATTGAGAGGATATAGGAATTTAGTGCTTGATATTCTTAAAGAGTTTTCAGAATACAATTTGTCAGTGATTCCTAGGGGGGGAAATCAAATTGCAGATGCTTTGGCTACTTCAGCTTCAGTTTTCAAAATCCCATTTTTTCCTAATAAGAAGTATGAAATTAAATTCAAACATAGGCCAATAGTACCTGATAACATTAAATATTGGCAAGTATTAGAAGATGATAAACATGTAGAAATATTCCTTCAAATGAGTGATGAATTTGCTAATGTAAATATTGATGATGAGTGTTGTTGTGAAGTGAATGAAGACACAGCTATGTTCAACAACAATGAACTTTTTTAGAATCAGATTGCTGGAAGAGATATAGTGCAGCTGAAAATTAACATTATTCCCAAAGGCTTTGTCCCATTGGAAATTTGTTTTGACAACAATGATGTAGCTAGAAATCCTAAAATCACTGCAAAGGATGAGGATATAGAAGATTGCAACATTGGAACTCAAGAAGACCCCAAAATCACTAAACTGTAAAAAATGCTCAGTCCAGAAATCAAACAAAGGTATATCATCCTTATGAAAGACTTCCCTGATGTCTTTGCATGGAGTTATGGATATTTGAAGGTCTATTATACTAATGTAATTCAACATGTAATTCCCATCAAGGATGATCAGAAACCTTTCAAGCAAAAGTTGAAAAGATTTAATTCTATGTTGTTACCATTGATTGAAAAGGAGGTAAGTAAGTTGTTTGATTCCAAGATTATTGTGTCCTTAAGATTTTCCAGTTGGGTGGCTAACCTAGTGGCTGTCAGGAAGAAAAGTGGTGAGATAAGATTATGTGTAGATTTTCGAAACCTAAACAGGGTGTCTCTCAAAGACAATTATCCACTTCCCAATATGGATTACATTCTGCAGAAGGTGGTGGGATCTTAGAAGATGTCAATTCTTGATGGTTTTTCTGGATACAACCATATTATGGTGCATTTGGATGACCAGGAGAAGACAACTTTTACAACACCTTGGGGCACTTTCATGTATGTGAAAATGGCTTTTGGGCTTATGAATGTTGGAGCAAATTTACAAAGGGCCATGGACAAAGCCTTTGTCGATGAAAAGGATAAGTTTATTTTTATATACTTGTATGATATCACTGTATTTTTAGATTTCGTTGATCAACATCTCGAACATTTAAGAAAGGTTTTCCAGAAATGTAGAAAGTTTGGCATCTTGTTAAATCCAAAAAAATCAAACTTTGGAATGAAATAAGGAAAATTGATTGGACACATCATTTAAAAATAAGGAATAAAAATAGACCCCAACAAAGTGGAAGCAATTCTGAAGATCGACACCCCTAGGGGTAAGAAAGAGGTACAGTATTTCCTAGGAAAAGTAATTTTTTTGAGGAGGTTCATTCCCAACTTGGATGAGATCATAAAGTATATCACAAGTATGCCCAGGAAAGGGAATGAAATAAAATGGAATCCTAAAGCTAGGAAGGATTTTGAATATATTAAAGTGGCACTGACCAAAGCTCCAGTGTTAGCCAACCCAAATTTTGTAAAATATTTTATCTTGTTTTCCTTTGCCTCAGAACATACCATTGCTGGCGTTTTGTTGCAAAAAGATGATCAAAACTTTGAAAAACGCATATCTTATTATATCAGAACATTGAGAGACTACCCACTAAGGTATGACATCATGGAAAAACAAGAATATTCCTTGGTGAAGGCCCTTACAAAATTCAGAACTTATATTTTACATTCCCATGTCAATGCTTACGTGCCTAGCAATTCTGTAAAGGATATTTTGATGTAGCCTAATCCTGAAGGGAGGAGGGGTAAATGGATATCAATAATGTTGGAGTATGACCTCTAAATAAATCCTACAAAGATGATTAAGGTTCAAGGGCTCACAAAATTGATGGCGCAGTCAAATTGTGATGTTTTGGGAATAAATTTTATTGTTGATTTGTCGGAAAATTCACAAGAAGAAGAAGTCCCATATATATTTTAGAAGTTCCCTGATTCTCCTTGGTATGTTGATGTTATTTATGTATTAAGAAACTTACAATATCCTCCTATGTTGAGAAAAACCAAAGTCATATTTTTGAAGTTGAAAGCAACAATGTTTTGCATTCTGGACAATTCTCTGTATTGGAAATATCCAGGTGGGATCTTACTAAATTGTTTGTTCGAGGAAGAAATGAAAAAGGATATTAAAGAGTTCCAAAAAGGTGACTGTGGGGGGCATAATTATTGGAAGACCACTACGTACAAAATATTGAGGGCAGGGTTCTATTGGCATAGTATTTTTTCTGATGTATACAAGGAAGTTTCTAGCTACCATGAATGCCAGATTTTTTATGGGAAAAGAAAGTTACACCCCCTACCTTTAAATCCTATCTCTATTGAAGCACCATTTATGCAATTAGGCCTTGATTTTATAGGATAAATTCATCCCCCATCCTCAACTCATCATAGGTGGATACTGATAGCCACATACTACTTCACCAAATGGATTGAAGCAGTCCCCACAAGGCAAGCCACTGATACTGTTTGTTGGCCCTTGACTAGTTTTGGGACTTCGACAAGCTGAACGAAGATGGAGCACCTAGGCGAAGAGAAGATTGCGATATCTCACTTGTTTGGTGGACCCAACAAGGGGTTCGTTAGGGTTTTTGTATTAGATTTTTGGGATGTCGGCCCATGGGGTTACCCATGATTAGGCCTTTTTGTAAATGTATAAATAAGTAGCTAAGCGATGTAAGAAGTATGACTACTCAATGTTAGCTATGTGAAAAGAATATGTTTTTCTTAGTGAAAGAGATTGTAAATTGCTTTGTGCAATCTAATTGTGTAAAGTAAGGCTTTGTGCGAACAAAATGTGTAGGAGTTGGCTCTATGCCTTGACCTAGTTTTGGAAGGAGGATCTGGTGTGTAGCTCGTAGATCTCTTGTCCTCTACGGAGTTAGGCTCTGTGGCTTTGTGCATAGGAGAGGAGGAATGTAAGAATCTTGGAAGACTAATAAATAAGAAGAAGAAGTTGGTGGACGTAGCCCCACACTTGGGTGAACCACGTATATCTTGTGTCTTGATGTGCTTTGTGCGATGTTGTTCATGTGATTATTTTATTAGTGTTGCTATTTTTATGTCTAATAAATGCATCTGAAGTTGTATATTAGTGCTTGATGGTGTGAATGAATGCTAGATCTGAGATAATTCTATGTGCTAAGTGATTGGAAGTGTTAGATCTTGATTGTTACTGCACTGATCTCTAATAGGGGTTAATCTCCGATGTAAATGAGAACTATAGTCTAATGCATATTGTTGGTTAAGTGTTGTAATCATAGATTTATGTCCCAGCTTGGTTGTAGACACCTGAGTCTTGCAAACCCCCTTGCCTCTACCTCGAGTGAGACTTCATCTACTTCACAGGTGTTGCCGAAAGGGCCGATAGTTAGGGTTTTTTTGATGCGTTATTGAAGCGTTGAACCCTGGGTCTGCCCCTGTGCCAACAAATGGTTCTGTTGTCGAAACCTGAAACTATGATTGTTGGGAACTGAAGAAAATAGAAAGCTCTGTGCGTAGATCTATTGCTGTAGTGCGCAGTATTCTACTTGACTTGTGAAGCTTTGTGCTAAGAAAGGAACCGGATCTGAAGAAAAGAGGTAAGATCTTAAAGCTTTGTTGTATGGTAAAGGTAAGATAAGTGGATATTTTTGCTTCAAAAGTATAAATCTAGGTACTATGTTTAATAGATTTTGTCCTAGTCTGAAAACTAGGGCACCGTTGGAAGAAAGATTAGATATGAATAAACTTGATAGAAATAGAGAAAAATATGTTATTCCTATGCATAGAAAGAATTTTTGGACTAATAAGTGGATGCAGGAACCTAGAAATAACTTTTGCAGATTGCAGGTCCAACACTGTGATTCCAGTGCACTGAACAAGAGAGGTTGGGGCTCGTTTAAAAGAAAGAGAGGATTGACACTGTGTTATAATTGCAGAAGGCTGGGACATATTGATAATGAATGCCCTGGTACATGTCCTATTTGTATTTGTTATAAATTTATTGGTCATAAGGTTGAGGATTGCCCAAGAATGATTGCTAAATTTGAAAAGATGAACATGAGACAAGAAAACTATAAAGAAGGTCAAGAGACTAAGGATATGTTAAAGAATCATAAAGAAAAAGAATCCGAAACTATGTTAATACAATTAAAAGAAGTAATGGATGATCATAGAGACATCAGTTTATTGGAGATATTGAAAGAAAAATAGCGCATAGTTACAAGAATAGAAGACTTTGACATAGACTGTGTATTAGATGAGGAAACACATGTGAATATTATGCCAGAAATCACTTGGGAAATTTTTGGAAAGCCTGCTATGATACCTTCATTGGGAAGGATAGGCTTGTTTAAAGGAAAGATAATAACCCTATGTGGAAGAGTTACTAATATACCTATGATTTCTTATGAAACATCAACATAAGAGGACTTTGATGTTATTAGGTTTGTTGAGAACAACACCCCTTTCCCCATTTTATTAGGAAAGACTTGGATTGAGGAAGATCAGATTAGAAGGAAAATAGAAGAGGAAGCTACATAAAAGAAAAATCAATAACTAAGGGACCTCATAGCCAGAAAAATAGAGCGACTAATAGAAGAACGAGAAGTTGAGTCAAAGAAGTAGAATGAAAGAGAATTAGTTGTCAAAGTTGAAAGAGCACAAGAAGGTTTAAAGGACCTATCCATGCAAGAAGAAAGTATGTCCACCCAGGACCTAGTAAGCAAAGAGATATTATCTATGAACCCCTTGAAAGAACATCAACAGTGCAAAGTCATTATGCTAAGAAAATATAAGAATAAGAATGGAAAGAGGAATCTAGAGACTTAGATCATAGTAAAGAAGGCAAGGAAGCTTAGTAAGAATAAAGCCAAGTTAGAAAAACTACAACAAGCACCAGAAAATACTTCACAAGAGACAGATATGCAGAGCTTGAACCTCATCGGAATAACAGAACCACGCAGAATGGGACTTCGCCATGACGAAGCAATATGACTGTTGGAGGCACCCCAACCATTAGAATAACGCTCCAGAATGACTAGAAACACAGTTATTGATGGAAATACTGATGTTGGACCGTTGATACCACACCATAACGGATGGATTCATATTGATTGAGGCATTCCTTCCCGTTGGAAGAATCTGTTACAACGTTGCTTATTTAACCCATCAGACACTATGTCGGGACCACTTTTTGAAAACCATGATATTCGAGCTAACAGAGATTCCATTGTATCGTGATGTGCTTTCTTGACCTCACCATCCATTTGATTACCTCACTTATCCGTTTTCCTACCCTATTTATTTTATTACAAGTGCGAAGTTGGGCAAGCCAAGTGAGTTAGAGAAGTCCATGGAGGAGATTCTTATATACCTCATGGCTGAGAGAGTCATGTCTGTAGGAATATAGGCGTCATCGACTGGTGGATTGCAAGCATCCCCATCGACTGGAAGATGTTTTGGCCGCACTGCTGAGAAACGAAGAAAACATCGTGACGATCTGGCTAACACAAAGCAGATCCTGTTGGTCTTGTTGGAGTACATACCACCTTTGTTTGGCGCAGTGAACTGAAACAATATCCCACGTGACTTTGAGTACACGTGGATCACCTCCTACATCCTAAAGGGGATACGCGTAGTTGGACCCCAGTTAGGACACATCCCATCTCTGAAAAATAACAACTTCAACCTTGGAGACTGGAATAATTATTCGATGCTCACGCCACATAGGTATTTGATGAAGAATATTGGGAAGAAGCCATGCATAGTCTCCCAGCCGTGGATAAAGGAGCTCACACAATCAAAAATCCTGAACATGATGAAGATCCCTCAATTTGGCTGACACCAGGAGGTTAATGCTTGGTTTAAAATCCTCCTGTTGTGCTATCATGGAGGCTATCTATGGATTGAAAGGTGTATCACTATGGATATGGCGTTGATCCACCTCATCACAGGACTAAGCATACAGGGATCGAAACCTTAATAATTCTACCCAGGGAAGGCTGCATATCATTCCCTGCCAAAACACATAAAGGGAGACTACAACAATGTATAAAAGGGAAAGTGAGGCTACAAGGTAGACTCCATCCAGGATGGAACAGTGTGCCTAGCTTGTCAGCTCATAGCTGGTAATCTCATCAGAAAGAACCATCCAACACAAGTCACTAGATTTGTAGTAGACCTCACAGGGAAGTGCATAGAAGGAATGCAAATGAACTGGGGGAGCTACCTCGTCAATGAGCTTGATAAAGACTATCATGATGCGCAGGATCAGAGCTATGAATTCTATTTGAATTGGTTACTGGTACTAATCAACTTTGTCGCTTGGCAGATGCCAGAAGGAGCAACATTCCCATAAGATGAGCCATCAGAGTCGTTGGACGCAAGGTTCTACACCTTGTGGTATAAAAATTAAATGTTGAAGCAGTGGCAGTTGAATGTTGTCTTCCATGCTTATTACCAGTAGCTAAAGCATGCCATTGAGGCATTTCCATGAATGACCCTGAATACACTGCACCAGTACAGGCCGCTAGCAAAGTTTTGCATAGATCAGAACTTTATCTACATCACTGTGCGTAGGGATGAAAGCAAGGAGGAGCTACAGTCTTATTATAAACTGATCAACGAGGATATGGAAGAGATCACCAAATAATGGCCAAAAAAGTTCCTTGTATCAATTGACACTGCAAAACTCTCCAACCCCAACATCATCGGAAGTCCATTGGTCACCCGGGTCAAACATGATGGACAGGCTAGTGAAAAGAAAAAGAAGAAAAAGGAGGCAGTGAAAAACATAGAAACTGATGAAGAGGATAGCGCCTCAGAGGAAAGTAATCCTAAATCACCCGCAGGAGGAGGAGGAGATGAAGTGAACCAAGAAGAAGGAGGGGAAGAAGGAGAAATGAAAGATAAAGGAAAAGTTTCACCACCAAAGGATCCCCCTACAGAGGCCGAAACATCAAAGAAAAGGAATGTTTCTCCATAGAAACCCTCAGCAAGAAATAAGACCCATGCCAATAAGCCTTAGTCGAAGAATTTACTCACAATGGACGATGCCAATCTCATCATCGCAGTAGTGGAGGATGGTTCAGAAGACATCTTGCAGAGACATGGAGAAAAGCAAGAAACATTGTATGAGAGAATAGACAAGGAGCTCAAATACATACAACAAGCCATCTACTCGAGCTGTGCAGTGCCTACTGCCCCTTCTTCATCAGAAAATGCATAATTGGGGGATGAGCCCGCCCAATTACAAAGATTGAAAGATGTAGTAGAGGCTTGAATTCATCAAGCCAAGAAGAAAAGGAGTAAGCTACAGAAGCCTTGAAGCAAGAAAAGGAGGAGGCCTTAGAGCAACTTCAAGTTATGCAGAAGGAAAAAGTTGAAATTAGAGCGATGTTCGAGGAAGACAAAGAGAAGATCCAGAAAGAAAAAGACCAGTTTCTCATAGAGAAGATTGTGGTTAAAGTGGCAGTAACTAAAGCGCTTTGCTCCATGCCAGGCCTGGCATAGGAAGAATAATATTCAGACGAGATTCAAATAGGGAAGTTAGTTGAGGCCATTCAACAACTTCAAGCTAGAGTAACAAAGTTAGAGCTCCAAGCAATGCTGAGCACTCTGCAAGAAGTGCGCGATTAGAGGGAGGAATCAACCAAGAGCGCAATTGGTAGGATCAAGACCCTCGTCTTAGAATGTAATCAATTGAGTAATTGAAGTGCGCATACCTACAAACACCTCGCAGAAGATCTGGAGCTGAGGAAACTGGAAGCACAGTTCCAAGAGGTGCAACAATAGACATCCACCATGAAAGCACAAATGAAACTACTCACTGTAGTCAAGAGGATGAAAATATCACAGGAATAACACACAGTTCAACAATAGGTTACTGCCATCTAGAGTAGAGTTATGGAGGTTACACAGAGACTCCATCCGGTGTAGGATGAAGCTTGCACAATTTTTGAAGAGATCGAAGGACAAGGCTCGCAGCTGGATTAGGTGGTTGTGATAGTAGAACAATGCCTGGAATGACTTGTTACCAAGTAAGTGATTCAGGATTTCACTGAGCAAAAATCTTTGGCGAAGCAGCAAGTCGAGGCAGCTCAAGATAAGCTCGAGGAATTTGAAGAAGCGTTGCCTAGATTTGAGTGACTTGGGACGAGTCATAGGTAAGTGTTTGGGGCCTGTTTCCCCTTGACCAAGTTTTGAGGAAACATTGGTCATGTTTGACCACTTTTGGGACTTAGACAGGCTGGACGAAGATGGAGTTCCCAGGCGAAGCGGAGATCACAGGATCTCACTTGTTTGGTGGACACGACAAGGGGTTCATTAGGGTTTTTGTATTAGAGTTTTGGGATGTCGACCCATGGGGTTACCCATGATTAGGCCTTTTTGTAAATGTATAAATAATTAGTTAAGCGATGTAAGAAGTATGACTACTCAGTGTTATCTATGTGCAAAAAGTATGTTGGCTTAGTGCAATATATTGTAAGTTGCTTTGTGCAATCTAGTTGTGTAAAGTAAGACTTTGTGTGAACATACTGTGTACGAGTTGGCTCTGTGCCTTGACCTATTTTTGGGAAGGAGGATCTGGTGTGAAGCTCACAGATCTCCTTTCCTATGCAAAGTTAGGCTCTGTGGCTTTATGCACGGGAGAAAAGGAATGTAAGAAGCTTGGAAGACTAATAAAGAAGAAGAAGAAGAAGAAGTTGGTGGACGTATCCCGACACTAGGGTGAACCATGTATATCCTGTGTCTTGATGTGCTTTGTGTGATGTTGATCATGTGATTATTTTCTTAGTGTTGTAATCGTTATGTATAATGAATGCATATGGAGTTGTATCTTACTGCTTGATGGTGTGAATGAATGATAGATTTGAGATAATGCTATGTGTTAAGTGATTGGAAGTGTTAGATATTGATTGTTACTGCGCTGATCTGTAATAGGGGTTAATCTGTGATGTAAATGAGAATCATAATCTAATGCATATTGTTGGCTAAGTGCTCTATTAGGTGTTGTAATCAAATATTTGTGTCCCAGCTTGGTTGTAGACACCTGAGTCATGCAATCCCGCCTTCCTCTACCTCGGGTGAGACTTCATTTTCTTCGCAGGTGTTGCCAAAAGGGACAGTAGTTAGGGTTTTTTTGGTGTGTTGTTGAAGCATTGAACCTTGGGTATGCCCCTATGCCAACATTGTTATTATTCATTTTTTAGAGAGTAATATCTCGTCTATATTTGGTTGTCCATTCAAGATCATTACTGAGAATGCATCGACATTCAAATCTAAGAAGATGGAGAAATTCTGTAGTGACTATAACATAACTTTGGGCCATTCCACAACTTATTACGCATAGGGTAATGGGTTGGTTGAATCGTCTGACAAAATATTGACCAGGATTATTAAGAAGCTTCTACATGAAAACAAGAAAGCTTGGCACAAAAATCCCATCTATGCGTTATGGGCTGACAGATTCACCACCAAAAGGTCTATTTCCACATCACCTTTTCAGATCATATATGATACAGAGGAATTTTTTCCTACCTCATTAGAATTTCCAGTGAGGATACTACTGCAAGAGAAAGAATATGAAACAAACGATGCTCTAAGGAGAATAAACCAATTGGTCCATGCGCAGCAAATGACAGAACAAGTCTTCAATAAATCACAACTGCACCAAGATAAAATGAAAATAATTTTTTACAGACACACCAAAGAAGATGATTTCAAGGTGAATGATTTGGTACTAAAGTGGGATGCCAAAAATGAAGACAGAGAGAGGCATGGGAAGTTTGATCATCTTTGGATGGGGCAATTCAAGATTGTTGCATACCTTGGGAACAATGCCTATTTGCTGTAAGAGCTTAATGGAGATCTTATTGGCGGGGGACCTATGAATGACAGGTTTCTCAAACATTATCTTGTTTAGAAAAAAATTCCAGTCTCTTCATGTCATTGTAAATAACCATTTTTATTTTCAGATAAAGCATCTTGAATCAGTAGTCAACATACAATTGAAGCCTGAAGTGAAGGCCCTAAGTTTATGCTGAGTTTAGTCATAGTTGTGTCAAGAGACTCTGGAAATGAGTTTGTTTTGTCATTTTAGAGTCTTTGAGTCAAATAATGCCCAATGGTCAGGCACTTGGTCTCTTGTTCTTTTCTACCCCACTAGAAGGATAACATCCCCATTGGAGCCAGATGTTAGCACCGCAATTTTTGTAGTTAGAGTTAGTCCTAGATGAGTCATAGTTTGTGCATCAAAATCTTGTAAGGTCAATGATTAATTAAAGAGTGGTTTGAAATCATCGAGTAACGAGTCTGGCCATAAGTTGGTTAAAGGGGTGTAAGGTTCGCCACATTTAAATCATAAGGGTCCATTTCCACAAGTCTTGATTCATGTTGAAAGGGTGGATATTACGTACCAAATCGATTCAAGTGGTTAGGATAAAGGTCACGTTGAAATATATGACGAGCATCATTCCCTAATCATGAATTCAGAAAATTAAACAATCATGTCACTCCTATCATTTGTACTTTTCACACTTCAAAAGTGTATCCTTTGCACGATTTTGCTGTGAAAATATTCAACCTGCTTTCTAACTTCTTGTTGCCACCATGGATTTATTGTCCTTTTCCATGATTTCGTTCCATATGAGTTCAAGCATAAATAATGGTCACCCTTCATGCCTCTCCTTCACTTTCAGAGTTTGTACGTCATCCGTAGTTTTTTCAACAAGCTCTGGAGCCCTTCGTTGCGTAAAACAATTTTCATTGTCGATCATTACATAAGCCTGTTGTGTTGATTTTGCTATGTCTCCTCCATATTTTTCAACCATTTCTTAAAGTATTTCAGAGCTCACTCCAAACTGGTGTTTCAGATAGATTATTTCTTCTCACATTCAACCTTCTTCCTTCTGAATTTCCTACTCCCGTGCCAATTTTTCCCACTGCACCAAATTTTTTCGTTTCACGCCAAGTCTCCCATTGTCATTTTCTACCATGCCCAGTTTCCCCACTGTGCCAAATTTTTTCGTCGTACTTTACTACCGCGCCAAGTTTTCCACTGTGCCGGAATTTTCTGTCACAATTCCCTACCATGTCAAGTCTCCCATTTTTGTTTTCTACCGCACCGAGTTTCCCTATTGCGCCCAGGTTTTCTGTCGTCTTTTACTACCGCGCCAGGAATTTATATGGCTGATTTTGTTTGTCGCACAAAGATTTTTGTTGCTACCTTTTCTTGCAGTCTCTACAAATTTATTCATTCTTATTTTCTGCACAGAGAGGGTATCACAATTCATTACCGCGTGCATGAAATTAATATATACCAGCATCATGAAAATTTCCCAAAGCATAAGAAAGAAGGAGAGAAGTGGCAGGGCCATGAGGTTTGAACCTCAGGATCTGGAGTTGATAAGCGAAAACCTGACAATCAGGTTTTCTTTTGAAAAATCCAAATGTATGTGTTTCTACGAAAAGATCAAAGGGTATAATGCGAAACTGCCTGAGCAGTTCACCCTCAATTTTACCAGTGTCAGCATGACAATTACGGGAATCACTTTTCGAGTGACGGAGGAAACTTTGTTAGTTGTGACAGAGATCCCTCCACTTGAAGATGGTTTAAAGGAATGCCTTTAGAAATTTCATGCTATATGTATTTCATCAAGCCCGAATGTCAAAATTGGAAAATTAGAGCCGACATTCCAAGCCAGTATCTATTGGAGCCTTTTGAGAAACTTCTAAAGATAATCAGAAGATATTTCACCTGTGAAGGAAGGTTTGATAGGGTGTATCCATATCACATCAGGTTATTGATGCACTTCACAGGGGAAAATCTTTTGAATCTACCTTTATTCTTGTGTCAGAGCCTGGTAAAGATGGAAGACAACGTTTAGGCCAAGGCTGATCAACTAGGGAACAATTTATTCCATTTTTCTTTAATCAAGATGTCAGTGGTTGAAGAATTGATACATTTGAACAAGGACTAGGATTCTTTTCTAATTTTGGCTAGCATTCCAAAAGACCCCAAAGGAGACATTCCTCTATCTACAGAGGAATCAACACTTCATAATGCATAGGCGAGAAAGAAGGATGTTATGTGAAAAATAAAAGGGAAAGAATTAGATGACCCATCATTCAGTCATCCGACATCCCAGAAGAAAAGAAGGTCAAGGTTGACTAATAAAACTAAGGAGATCCAAGCTCCTAGTAAACCGTGGACTAAGTCTTTCACCAAGATATTTCCCATGCACATTGTTCAGCTAGATCCCGTTGAAGGTGCAAGCAAGGGATTGATGAAAGGCAAGTGGAGTTAAGTGAGGAGAATGCAAATGTTCAGGAATTGTCGCAACAACTAAAGCAAGTGAAACAAGTTATTGCCCAATGTTATCAAGAGAACAAAGAGTTAAGAAGAAAAATGATAGAAAATACTATTGAAACACCATCTTCGTAGAGTTGATCAGGGTAGTTACCCCCTACCTTGGCCACAATGAAAGAAAGAAACGTAAATTGGCTTAAAAAATACCTCAAAGAAGCCCAATATGTAATCATTGAGCTTAGGGAGGAACAAAGGATGCCAGAGGAAAAAATCACAGAGAATTTCAAAGATTGCAGACCAACCATTGATAATGCATGTGCAACTCTTGCCAATGCTCAATCAAAACTGAAAAGAAATGTGGTTTTGTTGAGACAGGTGAAGAGTTTGAGAAAACAAAACTAGTCTTTAAAAAAAACAATCATAGATTTAAGGTTGTAGTTGATGCCAGAGGCATGAGTAAGAGAACCCCATTTTTGTCTTTTTGGGTCGTGGCATGGAATATTTCTATGTACATATCATGCTTTCTTACATTAACAAGAAGTCTGACGCAACACTTGCACAGTGAATATTCATTGCGTAGACATTGTAAACTTACCTAATGAGAAGGGTAGGTATTAATGAAATGCATGCAAGTTTTGAAAGAGATGCATGGTACCCAACCATTGTTGCCACCTGGAGTTGCACGAGTGACCATGAATGGACAACTGCTACACAAAATATCCACACGCACACTATATCCAGTGATCATGCATCAACAATCGGAGTCTGTTATACAAAGGTGATAGAGTTTCCAATAGAACACATGATTACTCGGGCACCTCTTGAAAGAAAAAACTAATTTATCACAACCAAATGGCTGAATCTTACTCATGCCCAAACGATTGAAACAAATATGTCGGTTATGTTATGATTGGGCACATTCAGGTTTCTATTTTTAGTAAATTTTGTTGAAAAGGTTGTCCATGGGGAAAGTAATCGAATCCAGGATTCTAGGGGGAAGTAGTTCGAACATAGTATCGTGGGAGGGCGTTATTTTTCTATATATTAGATCATTTTTATGTAATATAGGTTGGCAAAGTAGTGTAGACAGGGCACTCTTGAATGTAATTTTTTGAATCTCATGGAAATATAATGCAGAGGTCCTGGAGCTTTTGATGAAAAAATTCTAATGGTGGTGGTTTGATGTATTGTGATCCTATCGTCATATGTACTTCATGTTTCCTGCAAATTCATGTCTGTTTCATTTGTTTAAATTGGAAATATTTAAATGGTTTAAAATTCATCTCACGGTGCTTTAGACTCAACCATTTAAACTAAGTGTTTTCTTCTAAGTTAAGTCAGAATTCATCTCTAACGGTGCTCTTATTTGATTTATGTTTCTCCTTTATTTCGCCAAACACAAAGATATTGAAATTGAAAGACCATTACCTATTTAGCCTTTATCCTCTCAAATATTCCCTTACTAGTCATTGATTTCTCTTGTTTTCAAGGGGTTGACTCCATAGCCCAAAATTACTATACGTCCTTGCCATCGAAACTAGAAAAAACTTCCTCAAGCATCTAAATCTAGCCATCAATCCAAAGTTATCATCTACCAGAGACTAGGTCTTAGAGAGAGCCCTCTCTATATTGGAAAGGCTAGTTTCTAGTCTTAAAGTTGGTTTGTAGGTTACCTTGGTAGATCGTTCTCTCTAGCCCAATAATTTACCAAGTGATAAAAGGTTGTATGATTATACCTAGCACTTATGTTATCCTATATCTAGGGAGGATAATTGTAGATCATGTTGTATGATTATTTTGTGCATCCTAATTATGTTGTGTTATTTACTCGCTTTCATTTACTGATTGATCATATGCACTTATAATTAGTTGGAATTTTGATCTAGTTTATGATTACTTCATGTTTATTTCACTGTCTTTACTTTACATTGATCCTGATTATTTTTAGAACGACACGAAGGAATAAATATAATAGAGATATAACAAAGAGATACACAAAGATATTTCAAGGAACAAAGTAACATAGTAAAACTAAAATTATATTAATGATTGTATGAAATACAAAATATTGTAAAATGAAAAGCACACAAGCTAGCTAGAATGGTGGTAGCTTATATGTGAAGAGAGATGTGTAGAAATGTAAAAGAGATATAACAAGGAGATAAACAAAGATATTGTAAGGAACACTGTAACATAGTAAAACTCAAATTATATTAATGACTGTATGGAATACAAAAGACTATAAAATGCAAAGCACACAAGCTAGATAGGATGGTGGTATCTTATCTCTGAAGAGATATGTGTCGACTACTCTCATTCGCTAGAATTTGATTAAAATGAGGCTCCAAATTAATTTTTAACGTAAAGCATAAATGAGAAAACCCTAACCCTAGAAGATGAAATGCCAAAAGGATTGTGGACCCCGATGGGGGTAGTTGATATGTCAACTTCCCGAAGATGCAACTTTTGCATACGATCTTTGTTTGGGGCGCTCGATACCCCATAGGAAAGGTATAACCGAGGAGTACACATTTTGAATGGCCCAATACATCTCAAACGATACCAATTGGCGCTACTTAGTCAAAAAACGTCGTTTAGGGCCTCAAAATGGCCTCAGAAGTTTGGGACCTCAAAAACTGTAGAAAAATTGCCAAGATGGAAATTCTAATTTGAGCTAGTGGAATAGGTGGGAAACCAATGATGCCCACCTAGATAATTCCCCCCCATTAGGAAGAAATGGTCTCCATTACGTCAAGTCCGTCCATTAGATGGGGAAACATTTGTTGAATATGACTCCTAGTGAGCCACTTGCCCTGATGAAGAAACTGCCTTGCTTTGACGACCCAATAAAGTTGGATGTTATGCTAGCAGGTGCCATTCATCTTGGTATCCATGATCCGATCAATTTTCTCATGTTCAATGCAATCAATATTGAATTCTATAGGGTCAAATTTCTCAGCTATGTCCGAAGTGTCTAAGAGAGGTGGAAAATATGGTCAAAGAAGTTCCAAATTATATATCGGGTGAAATCCAAGGAAAGGAGGAATGCTTAATTCAAAATTATTCTCAGCCACAACCTTGGTGATGGTGTAATTCCCATATCAAAGTGGGAGTATCATATGATAGTGTCATGTGAGTCACTCTTTCTACAAATGAAACCATACCTTATATCCCACTCGAAACTTGTGTGGTACCTTCTGTTGATTATGAAGCTACTTGTACTTGGCATTGGCTTTCTGCAAAATATCATGAACTTGTTTTTGGATGTGTTGGATTCACTCAACAAATTTGATTGCTCGATAAGCCTCAGTCTAAGAATGGGAGGACTCTTCCTATGCAACTACAATGGGAATAGCTTCGTTAATGGGGGCCAATGGTTGAAACCCCGAGCACACCTAAAAAGGGTTGTGGCCAATAGAGTTGTGGAGGGATCTGTTGTAGCTATGTTGAATGTAAGGAAGGATTTCATCCCATGTGAGTGGATGTTTGGAATTGTACATCCTTAGTATGTAAAATAATCATGTTGACTACCTTTTTTTCCAGCTTTGGTCAGCTTGGTGTCCATCATCGACCCTAGGCTGGACCAAAATGTGATCAGGAACCTACTATCTCAATTTGAGACAATGGTTCATGGGAGCCAAAAATGAACCCAAGAATGTTCAAAGAAGATCTTGGAGGTGGCCTCGACTATGATGCTCTTCTTCTAGGGTGCAAAAACTATCATCTTAGAGAATCGATCAATGACCACAAAGACACAATCATTCCCATTCTTGGTTGAAGGTAGACCGGACATTTAATCCATGGAGATGGACTCCCAAGGCATATTTGGAGTAGGAATAGGGGTGTATAGCCCCTATTTATTGATGGCAGATTGGAAATGGCACAAAAATGCATAATCTGATGTACTTGTAGACATCTTGTCAAAGCTTCGACCAACAAAAATTCTTTTGCAGTACTGTCATTGTTTTGTCTCCACCAAAATGTCTTGTTTCCTAACTATAATGAGCTTCCCAGATCAACTTTTCATACTCACTTGAAGGAACACAAAGATGGATGAGATGGCATAGAAATCCATATTGGAGATGAAAGTCTGGAACTATTTTTCCTATGGTCAATGTTTGATAGGAAGTAGAAAATTTAGAGTCAGTATTGTATAATTGTGGCCACCTAGACATCTCATTCCCACAAGAGTTAAGAAATGTGGTTAGCGCCACAACCGGGGTTCAACTGAGAAATATATGACATGGTTAGTGTTTCCCTTATTGTACTTGATGTTCAAGTGGAATGTTTGCAGGCATGTGGACCAATTCTAATGGAGGTCATTTTGTAACTTTCCTAGTGTCTACATGAATTGAAGAGGCATGTGATCAAATTTGTGATTTCCTTCCCTAGAATGTAATGCTTCCACTGTCAACATGCCTTCACAATGGAGTAAATATCTTTGTCGTAGGTGGGGTATT
Organism: Picea mariana; assembly: GCA_032191745.1. Classification (NCBI taxonomy): domain Eukaryota; kingdom Viridiplantae; phylum Streptophyta; class Pinopsida; order Pinales; family Pinaceae; genus Picea; species Picea mariana. The sequence continues at coordinate 2,305 of JASDQU010208720.1, read as the reverse complement.
TGTGAACAACATCAAATATTTTTTCACTATGATAGACTATCAGATTCCCATGATGAGTGAGGACTACATCGATACAATAATTTGAAGCATCTGTCTCAATCTTGAATTCTTATTGCAGGTTTGGAAGAATAAGGATCGGTGATGAGCAGAGGCAGAATTTAAAATCCTCAAATAATTTCTATTGGGACGTGACTCACAAAAACTTGGCCTTTTATCCATCCTTGTTCACCTAGGTTAGGGCCCATGCAATATGAGAGAATCCCAACACAAACCAACAGTAGAATTTGGTGAGGCCCAAGAATCTACAGAGCTTGTTCATTGTATTCAAGGCCAACCAATTGCGGATGACTTGGATCTTGGTTGTAGCCACATGAACACCCTCCTCATCCATGATGTATCCCAAATACTATATTCATTGCATGCTAAATGAACACTTCTCCAAATTGGCATATAACTTGTGCTATTGCAGGGTGCCCAAGACATGTTGAATATGCTTCAAATGTTCCTCCCAAGTTTTTTTGAAGATAAGGACATCATCTAGATATATGACCACNTGCTTCAAATGTTCCTCCCAAGTTTTTTTTGAAGATAAGGACATCATCTAGATATATGACCACAAAGGAGTCTATGAATGGCCATAATATGTCATCCATCATCCGCATGAATGTGCTTAAGGCATTATTCAACCCGAAAGGCATGACCGACCACTCGAAGAGACCTTCTTTACACTTGAAGGTTGTCTTCCATACATCAATTTTATCAATCAACACATGGTGGTAGCTTGGATTCAAATCAATCTTACTGAAAAACTTGGATCCCTTGAGCTGATTGAGAAGATCATAAATCCAAGGGATTAGGTACAGTTCTTGACTGTGATGTTTTTCAGGGATATGTAATCAATACAAAGTCGCCATGTCTTGTCATTCTTATGTACCAAAAAAATTGGGCTCCTAAAAGGTGAGGATCTTGGTTTGATGTGGCCCTTCAGAATTAGCTCTTGGATCCAATGTTTGATTTCTTCCTTCTCCATAACATAGCCCATGTATATAGGGCCATTAGGAAGAGGAGCATGTTGGAAATATTGTCATTGATGGCAAAGGATGAGGAAAAGGAAGAAGAAGAGTTTTTTATGTAAGAAATTCAGTGTATGGTTGAGTTTTGGATAGGCGCGTATGTTCGCTGAAGTGGGTCGCCGAAAGCCGTCAGATCTGCAGAATATGCGGGGAGATATGCCATCGGGAGATTGGAGTTAGGTCGTGAGAACCGGGACATTGAAAGTCTCAAAATTCTGACATAATCAGGACCGTCCATTTGGAAGGACGTGTGGCAGCGATCAGATGCCACTGGGAGAAGCTCACCAGGAGGTTTCATTGGAGAATCGAGAATCGAAGTTTCGCGAGTCCTGTGAACAATTGCATCAGACATCGCGAAATCGCGATACGTGATTTCCCGATAAGGCAGATAGCATGTGGGCCACCCTGGAGGACAGGTGGCAGGTCAAAGGCTAGAAGCCGTCAGAGGACCAGCGTATCAGGAATCGACAAATTGGTGTTCCCGTGGACGAAGGATCAGGAAAATCCCTAGAGGAAACCCCGATGTGGAATCTGAACCATCCATTTGGTGGGACGCGTGTCAGGAGTACGGAGGAATTCGGGGATCAACAAATCGTGAACTCAAGAGCCAAAGAAACCAATGGATCAAGCATACCGATTTCGCGATATGAGATATCGTGACCTAATCACAGTCGTTGAATAAAGAAATGATCTGGACCGTTGATCTGAACTCTCATGGAGTTTCAGGGATCGGGATTTGTAAGTGACAAAAACCTTGCTGAAACCCGATTTAAAAAAAGACACGCGTAGGTTTAATTCAAATTTTAAAAGAGACCCAATTTCCCCCGAGCAATAAATATGGGACCCGATGAGCGTTGAACGGTTCTTTGACCTATGGGCTTAAGAAGGGGTTGATGCCCCTTTCTACAGGGGATCTGAAAAAGAAAAGAAGGGTGATAAGGACGATGATAGTTTGCAGGGGTCCTTCTGGAGGATGTGGAGGCCATTTTCTGACAGTAGGCACATCTACAGGTCACTGAGGTCATTTGTGCAGGCTATAGGAAAGGTTTGAAGTGGGAGGAACCTCATTGTGGCAGTTGGGTGGCAGATCTACATTGACAGAGAGTTCTCTGCAGTGGGTTTAGCAACTAGGAGAGCTGAGGCATCATCTCCAGGATACAAGTCTTAATAAGATGTCAGAACTGTCTCTTCTAAAAGAAGATGATGGCCAGTGCATAGAACACATATAAATC
>JASDQU010208719.1:6642-28065 GCA_032191745.1 Picea mariana | reverse complement strand
TTAATTTGTTTATATTGTTGTTTATGTTCTCGAAGGGTTAGGTATTCAAGGGTTCTACAGACAAGGGTTTGCCCTGTGCTATAGCTCTCTGATATACGTGCAGGGTCCAACAGTAGTACTTGGCCCAATATCTCAGAGCACTAACTAAGGAGGATAGACCGTACCCTTAGCCGTACTACCCGACTACCCAGGTACTAGAGAGTATCTTCCTGAGTGTTGTTCTCGGTGACACTATAGCAGTCCGACGGCCGATAGGTTTAGCTACAGAGGGCTTCAGGAAATCTAGGTCGGTCCGTACACAGGTGCTGTCTGATGTGCTACTACTCGAAGGGGTACCAACAGGGGTTACAAGGGTGGCCAACAAACGTGCGCTTAAGAACCACTTGTATTTCCTGCGTGTATGAATCTCTCAACCACGGGTTTATGCGCGTAACGACAGATCTCTGTGGCTTAAAGACACCGGAATACGTCTCTACCCTGAAAAAAAATACCCACAATTTCTGCCAAGGAAAGTGATCTGATACCACTTGCAAGATACCAGATATATAAAATATGTAGAATAGAAATGAAATGCTAGAAATGACAGAATAACAATAAAATATCTAGCATAATCTTCACAATACACAGAAATGATAAACGAAATAGCAACAGAAATAGCACTTTGAATCAAATAGCAATGTTCACAGGCCTCTTCGAGGGGGCAACCTCCAATCAAGTAGCACTCTGTTACAATAATATCCAAGCTAGGGTTCTCATACCCTCGACTCCTATTTATACTAAAAAGAAGCATCTAGAGGAAGATCCTTCTAGAAGCGGAAGCTTCTATTAGGTCTTCTTACATCCGCCTTATTCTATTTTATTGAAAGGTCTTATTAATATTGACCTTTATTACATCCGAATACATTGATCTACCTATGTGTGGGTTAGGAACTTAACATACTTCTACTTGATTTGGCCCCAGGTGAGCTACTTTCCTTGGTGTAGGAGCTTCCCTACCTTGACAACCTGATAAATTTGGATCCTCTACTGGTGAGTACCCTTGACCTGTGTGTCCACGATCTGATCAGTGGATGCGTGTTCCATGCAGTCAGGGTTGCGCTATGTTGGTGTCAATTATTTTGCGATATCTGAGGTGTCCAATAATGGTGGAAAATATGGTTGAATGAGGTCCACATTGAAGAATGGGTGTAGGCCAAGGAAGGGTGGAATGTTGAGCTCAAAATAATTGCTACCCGTAGCATTGGTGATAGTGTAAGGCCCATAGCGAAGTGGTAAAAGATTCTGATGGGGCCCTGTGAGATGCTACTTTTGCAAATGTAATAAGACTTTTTATCCAACCTAAAAGTGGTGCGATACCCTATGTTGATCATGGCATTGGTTTCTACTTAGCATTGGATTTCTACAAAATCTCCTGGACCTATTGGCGGATGTGTTGAATCCACTCAATGAATCTAGTGGCTTTTTTGGTCTCAAAATGAACATGGGAAGAGTCTATCTATGTGGTGGCAATAGGTAGTGCAACATCAATGGGACCCAAGGGCTAGAATCACAACCCCACCTGAAATGGGCTATGGTTGGTGGAGCTATGGAGAGCCATTTTGTAAATGTGCTAAACATAGGGGACACTCTCATCCCATGTAGGTGGATTCTTAGAGTTGTACATGTGTAGGATGTGTACAATCATCTGATTTATGAACTCTGTTTGGTCCTCTTCTTGGGGGTGGAAATCAATGGATTTAGTGAGCTTGGTTTCCAACAGTGACCAGATACGTGACCAAAATGTGTTTTGGAACATGATGTATTTGCCAGAGATGATGGTATGTGGTATCCAAAAATGGACCCACACTCATTCGAAGAAGATCTTGAAAATAACTACAGTTTTGATATTCTTCTTGCGGGTTGTGAGGATGGCCATCTTCAAAAATAGATCAACAACCACAAATATGCAGTCATTGCCTTTATTGGTAGACGAAAGGCCAGAGATGTAATCCATTGAGATGGATTCCCAAGGACTCTCAGGATTAGGAAGAGGGGTCTAAAAGCCTTAGATCTGACACCTGATTTTGTCATTTTCCATCAGCGAATGACGATAGATTGTTCCATTATGTAGAGGTGCATCGAGGGTCGGATCAATTGGATGCTTGACTTGGAAGTGCGTCAGTACCCTGGTGGGTGAGGAGAAGATGTATTTGTATTCTTCCATGATCCCTTCCACTTGCTTCTTCTGCAAAGAGAGGCTCTGTGTAGAGGCCACGGATGTTGTGGTGACCTTCTGCTTAATCTGAGCACGAATCACAAAGAAGATGAACTTACCGGTCTATGAAATGACCATACTACATTTCTTAGCGGAGATTAAAGAAATGGCGGTAGGCGACGTACATTTGGTATCCTGTACAATTGTCTACCCAAAGTAATAATAACACAGTGGGGACTAGAATCATACAAACATGACGCTTCCATCAATATGGTTTTCATAAAATAACATCACAAACTTCAATGGGAGAAATATCACACAATACCTCATATTTTAAAGGGTTGATGTCATAAGGCAGATGACATTGTTTTCTGACATAGAGATCTCTTCCTTGGCAAAGCGAGCCAATGGTGTAGGGTTGCGATTGCGGTGTCGTTGGCAGGTCTTGCTACTTGATGACCTCTACTAAAATCAGGTTCTTTTGACTGTCTTTGTTGACAATGAAATGAATCATAGCCCCCTTTACCCACATCTATGATTGAAAGAGGCATTCCTCTTCCTCTGGTTCTTCTAGTTTGCTTGGCCGGAATTTGGTGGTAGCGACAGTGGCACTGGGTTCGACATCCATATTCTGCTTCCCTCCTTCAATATTTTATTTGGAATCATAATTGGCCTCTGACTCGGAATCCTTCAGCTTGGAGTGACATTCTTCATTGTTGTGCCAAGGGATTTTATGGTACTCACACCATTTTCCTATGTCCTTCTTCATCCTCTCATTGCCCTTCTTGTGTTGTAGCTTGGACTGGTTGTCCTGAGAGTGGCCATATTTTCTCTATCCCTTGTTGTGTGGTTTGGGGTTGCCTCTTCCCTGCTTTGTCTATGAGGAGTTTGCAGATCCAAACTCCCACCTCTTCTACTTAAATATCTTCTCGATCTTGATAGCGTATCTATAAGACGTACCCAATGAGGTGATGTCCAGAAAATCCATTTATGTTTGAATGTATCTATGCAAAAAATCATGGTATTTGAGCGTCATATGTCGCTCAAAGTCTTTTATACCCAATTCGATGTGAATAGTATGGAAAATATTGGTGAGATATGATATTGTCTGGTCCCTTTATTGATGCAGGGTGGTCCATCTGGTGTTCTGGTCCTTATAGCTTCCAACATGGTAGTATTGTTATTTCATGGCATCCCCAAAGGAATCCCATTTAGGGGAAACCAAAAATATTGTAGATTCCTCTATGGCCCTTTACTCAGAGTAAGTGCCCCACTAGCCGTTAACATGGGGAATAGCCTTGAGGAGTGCAAAAGTAATATTTTCCCTATCGAAAATAATTTCGCCCTTCAAATAATGGAATATAAAAATTTACATGTACCTTGAAGGTGGTTGCATGGCCTCTTGATGAATATGTTTCTCTTGTGGGAAAGCATCGAAGAATCTGTGCAAAGTTGTCCATCATTTCATTCCTTTGTCGCACAAGGGATTCCTTAAGAGACATTTTAAAGAGATATCCTTCTCCATAATCTTTATTTTCTTCTCCCATGGGTTTTTTCGGGCTCGGCGTGAGTGATCTTGCAACGTCTCAATTGGTTCAAGTCCCAACTTCTTTTACCCAGATCTTGTCGGGGACATGCACGAAGAAAAATAAATCAAGAGCATACCGCTCCCATACCATTGATCGAGATTTAGGAGTGGAACAAACTAATTAATAGACTGAATACAATAAACACAGAGATATGAAGAACAACAAAAATATCCAATGAACAATATCTTCTATTTAATAAATGAAATAGGATGAAACTGTAGAACTTCAGAACTGAAGCACTTGCTCGAATGGTGGTAGTTATCTCTGAGAAGAGATTTGGATGCTACACTCATCCATATGAATAGAATGATTACAATGAGGCTGTAAGGGCCTTTTTTATATTACTCATGAATTCCAAAACCTTATACATCCAAAAACCTAACCCTAGGAGGTGAAACGACAAAAGTCATGTTGGCCCCTATGGGTAAGTTGGTACCTCAACTTCCTGAGGTTGTAACTTTTCCATACGACCTTCGTTTTAGGCGTGTGATAGATCGTTGGAAAGGTATTTTGGATATCTACACATTATGTTGGAAAAATCTAACTCCATATTTGTTTTGATAGTGGCGAGCCAAAAAAAAATTGTTTAGGGATCCAAAACGGTGATGGAAGTACAACAAGATGTGATGACATGAAAAGTTACAAAATAATCTAGTTAGATTAGGTAAGAGACCACCAGTATGAACCTGGAATATGTGTAGGGATTCAGAAATCCCTAGAAGTGTGTAACCCACAATTACAAAGAAGTATAGAAGAATGTGTTGAACTAAAACCAAACAAGAAGGGCCAGTTGGAATAGGTGTGTGGCCACCAATATCCACATGGATCATACCAGAAGATGAGAACACAATTAAAATTTCAAGAACATGAGCTAGGATACCAAGAATAAAAAAAAAACAAGAAGGATAAAAAGATGAAGAACAAGAAATAGAATGTCAATAGACAAAGAAACCATCTATATTTGTGTGAAAGAATCGTTCAAAAAATCTAATTCTTGGTGATAAAGATATGAGACTTCAAACAAGAAGAAGACTAGATAGTGCAAAAAAATATGCAAACTTCTCCTTGCTATCCAAAATAGAGCCTAAGAATTTTACTAAAGTGTGTGAAGATGAGCATTGGATGGATGTTATCTAAGTAGAGCTAAATTAAATTGAGAAGAATGAAACATGGGAACTTGTTCCAATGTCGAAAGATAAAAATGTAATTGGCACCAAGTGGGATTTTAGGAACAAGTTGAATGAATATGGGAAAGTAATGTAAACTACATCAACATGGGTTTGTAAAGGTTATGCTCAAGTTCAAGGTATTGATTTCAAAGAAACATTTTCCTCAATTGCTAGACAACAAGAAAATTTACATCAGTGATGAAGACAACAAGAAGCAAGAAAATAATGTTGCATAGAAAGTTAACATTTCTCCTAATGAACATAAGGACATATTAAAAATATATTTCCCACCAAGGAAGCCTCACATGAACTGGTAGAAAAATTCTTTCTTTGGCTATTTTTTTTTTCTTTAATAATTTTGGTCATCAAGAAATATATTATAGATCACATACAAGAAATAATCATGTATGGAACAAATACATGAATGCTTATGGATTCCCAAACATAAAATATAATTCATTTTCTCTTTTATTTGATTACAATGTTGTATGCTATAAATGAAAAAAAAAATGGATATAAAGCACATTTTTTTAGAAATAACCTTGTGGAAACTCCTAGACAAAACAAGGTTGTAGTCGAAACATTCTACAAAATGACTCTTCTCCGGCGATTTTTTCCGAGGACATTTGCTCGAAATACGACAAGAAATTGTTATATATGCAGATTCGAGTGATTATTTATGTATAATCCGAGTGCCCCATATATTTTTCAGCATGCTAATTCCATTTTTTCATTCAAAAGTGGATTTTAAACATAAAAAAATAGTGATTTCATGCAGATTTATGTCATCGGATTCCGATAAAAAAAAACATTTCATAGACCAATGAGATAATACTAAAAACAAGGATGTGGATACCCTTGTCAAACAAAATAAATAAATCATAGGAGTTTGGAAAAGAAAGCATGAACGAGAGATGCAAAAGAAGGAGGAATCTATGTTTGTGTAAACTACTCTTCATGCTCAAAATAAAGAAAATGAATGGTACGTTGATAGTGGATTCTCAAGGCACATGACAAGTGACAAGAGAAAATTTCTCATTTCTCATTTCTCATTTGCATGACCACTGCAGGAGAATGGATTCGTAGAAAGCAAAAATCGAACTATACAAGATATGGCAAGAACAATGTTGAGTGAAGCCAACCTATCAGTCAAGTTTTGGAGAGAAGCAATCAACACTGCCATTTTCATTCTAAATAGAGGGAAAATCATAGTCAACAATAAAAAATACCTTATGAATTATGGAAAGGTATGAAGAAAACAATTAAATACTTCATTTTTTTTTGGAAGTAGGTGATACATAAAAAGAGATGATGAGGATTTGAGAAAATTTGATTCCAGAGCGGATGTAGGTATATTTATTTTTTATTCATCAAGAAGAAAATATTACAGATGTTACAATACAGTATCACGCAAAATCATAGAAAGTGCCATTGTAAAAGTTGATGAAGCAGGTTACCATGATTTGGATTTAGGAGAAGAACAGACTAATTAACAGACTAGATATAATGAACAAAGATATATGAAGAACACCACAGAGATCCAGTGAACAATATCTTCTAGTGAAAAAATTAAGTAGGCTGAAACTATAAAACTACAAAACTGAAACACTTGCTCGAATGGTGGTAGCTATCTCTGAGAAGAGATGTGGCTGCTACACACATCCATCTTAGTAGAATGATTTCAATGAGGCTCCATATTCCTTTTTGATGTTACTCATGAATTAAAAAACCATAGACATCAGGAAACCTAACCCTAGGAGGTCAGTTTGTACGTCAACTTCTCGGGATCTTAACTTTGGATTACAACCTCCGTTTTAGGAACGTGGTAGCCCATTGGAAAGGTCTTTCAGAGAAATACAAATTACATTGTTAAACTTTGAATTCGTCTACAATTGGACTATGGTGAGCCAAAAAAACATTGTTTAGGGATCCAAAACGGTCATGGAAGTACAACAAGATGTGTTCAAATGAAACATACAAAATAATCTAGTTGGATCAGGTGAAAGGCCACCAGTATCCACCTGGAAGACGTGTAGGGCTTCAGACATCCCCAGAAGTGTAGAACCCATAATTACAAAGAAGTACAGAAGAATGTGATGAACTAAAAATGGACAAGAGGATCCAGTTAGAATAGGTGGGTGGCCACCAATATCCACCTGGATTAATCCTCCCCCCTTAAGAAAAAATGGTCTCCATTGCGTTGAGTTCCCCCATTAGGTGAGGAAACTTCTACTGGATTCGGCCCCGGGTGAGCCACTTTTCTTGGTGTAGGAGCTTCCCTGCCTTGACAATCCGATAAATCTAGATCCTTTGCTCACGGGTGCCCTTGACCTATGTTTCCACGATCTAATCATTGGATGCTTGTTCCATGCAGTCAGAGTTCAACTATGTTGGTGTCGATTATTTTTTGATATCTGATGTGTCAAATAATGGTGGAAAATATAGTCAAAGGAGCTCCACATTGAACAATGGGTGCAGGCCAAGGAAGGGTGGAGTGTTGAGCTCAAAATAATTGCTACCCACAACCTTGGTGATAGTGTAAGGCCCATAGCGAAGTAGGAATATATTTCGATGGGGCCCTGTGAGATGCTCCTTCTGCAAATGTACCCATACTTTGTATCCAACCTGAAATTGGTCTGGTACCTTATGTTGATCATGGCATTGTTTCTACTTAGCATTGAATTTCTACAAAATCTCCTGGACCTGTTGGCGGATGTGTTGAATCTTCTTAATGAATCTGGTGGATTTTTCGGTCTCAAAATGAACATGGGAAGATTCAGTCTGTGTGGTGGCAAGAGGTAGTGCAACATCAATGGGACACAAGGGTTGGAATCCTAGCCCCACTTGAAATGGTCTATGGTCGGTGGAGTTAGGGAGAGACCTGTTGTAACTATGCTAAACATAAGGGACACTCTCATCCCATGTACGTGGATTCTTAGAATTGTACATGTGTAGGATGTGCACAATCATATGATTTATGACCTCTCTTTGGTCATTTTCTTGGGGGTGGAAAGAAGTGGATTTAGTGAGCTTGGTGTCCAATAGTGACTAGAGACTTGAACAAAATGTGTTGAGGAACATGATGTCCTAGTCGAAGATGATGGTATGTGGTCTCCAAAAATGGAACCACACTCATTCGAAGAAGATCTTAACAGAAACTGCAGTTGTGATATTCTTCTTGCGGGCTGTGAGGATGGCCATCTTAAAAACCTGATCAACAACCACAAATATGCAGTCATTTCCTTGCTTGGTGGATGGAAGGTCAGACATGTAATCCATTGAGATGGATTCCCAAGAATTCTAGGGATTAGGAAGAGGGGTGTAGAAGCCTTAGATCTGATGCCTGGTTTCATCATTTTCCATTAGCGGTTGATGATAGAATGGTCCATTACATAGAGGTGCACCAGGGGTCAGGTCAATTCGATGCTTGACTTGGGAGTGCATCGGTACCTTGGTGGGTGAGGAGAATATGTCTTTGTATTCTTCCATGATCCCGCCCACTTGCTTCTACTGCAAAGAGAGGCTCTGTGTAGAGGCCACGGATGTTGTGGAAACTTTCTTCTTAATGTGAGCACAAATCACAAAGAAGATGAACTTCCTGGTCTGTGAAATGAACTTACTACATTTCTTAGCAGAGATTAAAGAAATAGCGGTAGGTCATGCTAGCTCTAGTATCCTGTACAATTGTCTACCCTAAGTAATAATAACACTATGGGTTCTTGGTGCAGACCTATCAGCTCTCGGGTCGAGATCTACTCATAGGATCATTTTATAAGCCCTTGAGCCGGATCGACTCTTTTTTATTCTCACTGGAATCTGCAAATTTATCGATTCACAGGTCCTTTTCGACAACTTGCAATCTCAGGAGTTCGCGAATCGTGACTCCTGACTCTTCCTTCTCAAATCCATGATAACCGAGATCGCAAAATGATTATGGATCCTTCTCTGTCAACACCTTCCCCCACGCGACTGTCGACTAGGCTAATCATTAGCACCTCTTGCCTTTCGCGCCTTCGCGAGTTCAAAGGTCCAAACCTGGAACCTTTCTTTCCTGAACCCCAAAGAGGCGATATTTGACTTTTCTCCTCCCGTTCTCGCTACTCGTGACTTTGTGAGTTGAAGGCTCGAGCTTATGTTCCCTTATCTCCTGAGTCCCCAAGATGCAAGAGGTCAACAAGGTTTTGACTACTCCCTATAGGTGATGTGTGTCCGTTGGTTAAATTTCTGGGCCCACTGTGTAGTTCTACCACATGTCTCTTAGGTGCAACCCTGACACTTCACGGCTTCGCTTCTTGCGACTTCGAACACCCAAATTTTGGGCCCTCACCTAACAAAACCCTGAGTTTGCGAGATCCTCTGATCTCCACCACCTGTCCTCCTCTGATGGACGGCTTATATTACTTCACGACTTTACTTCTCACGACTTCGAGACTTTTGGGATGAAAGTCTCGAGCTCTTATCCTCCGATATGCCGAAATGGTAAAATTTTGACACGTCTTCTTCGTGGGTCCCACACAGAACTTCCCACTTTTTCAGTGTTTTAGACCTCGTGACTTCGTGAGTCTGAATGCTAATCCTTAACCTCCTCAACTGACGAAACCCTGAAATGGTCAATGAGACTCTAATCTCTCGGTGAGTATGCCACCTGTCCACTTTTAGATGGACGGTCCTGATTCACTTCGCATCTTTTCCACTCGCAAAGTTGAATGACCTCCCTTTTCGACCTCCAATGTCCGAGTCTCTGATACAGGTGATCTCGCGACACGTGTCCCCCTTCTGCGAATGGCTTAGATTCCTTCGCTATCTTGGGACTTCTCCTTTCATGATTTCGTGAGTCTTGCTACAAAGTTTTTGACCCTTCACCTTCCAAAACCCTGAGATGCGAAATATGTGAGTAATCTGACAGCTTCTATGACTTCGCGACTCCTCCACGAAGGGTTCTGACCATCAAATTCATCCTTGACAATTTCGGCGAAATGAACATGGTATCTTCATGAAAACTTGTCCACCAGTGAACCAAAGTTGCTGCGTTTCCTTCCAACATTTAAGACACAAATTCCTTTGAGCTTTCTCCATGACTCGAGTCTTCAAGATGACTTCTTCACGGACTCCTTCAGGCAATTCTTGAATACTTTCAATCATTTGAAATTTTAGACTCTGCGCACTCACTTTGCAGCAGCAGTCCTTCACTCCTTCGCTCAGGTTGCAAACACTGAGAATCTACTCGGCCTACGCATACCTTGCATGGCTCCTGTGCTTGACTTGCACTTCTGCAAGAATGAGAATAGTGTTATCTCTCCTGAGCTTTCAGAGATGAACTCTGACTTCTATCGATGCACACCTTGTGGACAAATCTCTCTATACTCCTTGCAGGAACTCTTGCTCAGATAGAGAAACAATTGAAACTCACTCCTTACTCCCTCTTTCTCAGAGTTCAAACACAAAGCATGAAATAATATACACATCATATAAAGAAAATGTAAAACAAAAAGTAAACATCCATGAGCATAACATTCACAATGCATACACATAGAACAATACGACACCATGAATTTGAATCGAAGCTCTTTCTATTAATAAAAATCTTTGTACATGGGTGTTTTCAACTACAGCTCTCTACTCTCTTCTCTATGCTCTATTCTCATAATCATAATAATGTTACAACTACACAATGAGGGTGTCTATATTCATTTTCCCTCTGAGTCCTAAAACTGTCTAATCTGAGAATTCAAAGCTACCTACTAACATTAACTAACATAAATTCCTTCTTAGTCCTTCAGATGAGAGTGGGATGCTCAAGGTCTAATTACAAATCAAGAAGTACGCCTTTCCTTAACTATTACATTTACGTTTGGCGCATCCATCTTCAAAAATTTTTAAACAATTCATCATGTGCCCAAAATGCGTTGGTGTGTGCCCCATGCTTGCTTGACGTTGGTGATGCTCCTGCATCATACTCCCTTGCTTGGAAATTTTCATGGGCTCATGTCCATGAGCTCTCACATGGTTTGTCCATGCTTTTGAGTCTCTGCTTCATTCTCCTAGCTGGCATATTCAACTGGATGTCCTTTCCACTTGAATGAGTATTCAAAGTATTCATTTCTTCTGGTCCTCTTGCTAACTCTTTTGTCCAGTATGCTTTCCATCTATGGCTTCTCTGCATCTGGCATCCTTTTATCCCACTGAACCTCTGGTTGTTCACTACCTACTTATGCTTCCTCAGCTTTGTATGGGTACAAATCTGAGACATTGAATATCAAATAAATTCTTATCCCATTGAGTAATTCAATATCATAAGCATTTGCCCCAAATTTCTTCAAGACCTTACATGGTCCGATCTTCTTCATCTTCAATTTGTTATATGTCCCCTTCAAGAACCTTTCCTTTCTCAAATGTGCCAGAATCAAATCACCAACCTCAAATTGAAGTTGTCTCCTATTTTTATTTTCTCTGTTCTTATACTCTTGGCTCGAGTTTTTCGATCGCTCCTTCACTTGGCTGTGAAGTTCCTTCATCGCTTCTACGAAATCCTATGCACTAGAACTCCTAGTTGCATTCTATTTTGAATCCCTTAATTCCAAAACTCCTCATGGCTACATCCCATAAACAATCTGGAATGGACCCTTCCCTGTGCTTCTGTTGATTGAATCATTATAAGCAAATTCTGTCTGTGGCAGAATATTATCCCACTGACTGTGGTGTTCTATCACCAAGCTCCTTAGAAAGTCTCCCAAACTTCTGTTCACAACTTCTGTCTGTCCATCCATCTGAAGATGATAAGCTAAACTAAATGACAAGTTTTTTCACAGCTTCTTCCATAAGGTTCTCCATAAGTGTCCTACGAACTTGGTGTCTCGATCTAAAACTATGCTCCCTGGTAAGCCGTGAAGTCGAATGACCTCTTTAAAAAACAGATTCACAATGTGAGTTGTGTCACTAGTTTTCTGACACGGTATGAAGTGTTCCATCTTAGAAAATATATCCACCACCACAAAGATCGATTCAAACCCTCTTTGTGTTCTTGGCAGCCCTAATATGAAGTCCATGCTGACTGCATCCCACGGCCTGTCAGGTATGGGTAACAGTTGATAAAAGCATGCATTTTGCCTCTTCCCTTTTGAATGCTGACAATTTATGCATCTATCCACGAATATTTTGATTTTTGCTCTCATTCCTGGCCAATAATATGACTCATTTAGCTTTGAGAACATCTTGTCATGACTGAAATGTCTGGCCAATCCTCCACTGTGTTTCTCCTTCAACAGATTCTCCCTCATGCAGCATTTTGGAATACAAAGTTGATTACCCTTGAATAGAAATTCATCTTGGATCATGTACTCTACCCATTGGCTTCGGTCCCTGAGAATTGGATTCTCAGCTACTTCATACGCCTCTTTAAAATCTGGACCATCTCTATACATGTCCCTAAGATCATCAAAACCCAGTGTTTTGACTCTGAACTCCTGCAACAACAAACATTTCGTGCTCAAAGCATCAACAACTTTGTTAGCAGTTCCAGAAATATGCTTAGTTACAAAAGTAAAGTTCTGCATGTATTCAACCCATTTTACATGTCTTTGATTCAACTTCTCCTATTGAGTCACAAATTGCAAAGCATGATTGTCACTGTATAAGACAAACTCCTTAGGGATCAAGTAATGCCTCCATTTTTTCAATGCCTGGATAATAGCATAGAACTCCTTGTCATATGTAGAGTATTTCACTTTCGCTTCATTCATCTTCTCGCTGAAATATGCTACCAGCTTGTCTTCTTGGCTCAAGACTGCCCCTATTGAAAATCCATTTGCATCACATTTTACCTGAAATGCCTTTGTAAAATCAGGCAACACCAAAATTGGTTGTTCCGTGATTTTCCTTTTCAACAAATTAAAACTCTGTTAGGCTTCTTCTGTCCAGTGAAAATATTTGTGTCTCTTCTTCACTGTGTCCATCATTGGTGCACTAATTCCACTAAAATTCCTAATGAACTTTCGGTAGAAACTAGCCAATCCATGAAAACTTCTCACCTCAAATATACTCTTTGGTGATGGCCAATTCTTAATCACCTCCACCTTATCTAGATCCATCCTCAACTTATCTGCAAAAATAAAAAAACCCAAATAAATGATCTATGTTTTCATCAACGAGGATTTCTTCATGTTTATCAACAACTTCTCTTGATGTAGCCTCTTCATCACTATAGCCAAATGTTCCAGATGCTCTGCCTCTGTTTTATTGAAAATCAGTATGTCATCAAGATACACAATGACAAATTTTCTGATGAACTCCTCCAGGACTTCATTCATCAACCTCATGAAAGTACTTTGTGTGTTTGTTAAGACAAATGGCATAACAAGCCATTCATACAACCCTTCATTAGCCTTGAAGGTTGTCTTCCATTCATCACCTTCTCTCATACGAATTTGATGATATCCACTTTTCAAATCAATCTTTGAAAAAAAATTGGCTCCACTTAAGCAATCCATCAAATCATCCATCCTTGGGAATGAAAATCTGTACCTGATGGTTATCTTGTTGATCGCTCTCGATTCAATACACATCCTCCAGCCTCCGTCTTTCTTTGGACTAAGCATTGTCGAAACAACACATGGACTCAAGCTTTCTCTCACCAACCCCTTGTCCATTAAATCCTGGACCTGTTTTTTGACTTCTTCATTCTCCTGCGGCATCAATCTGTACACTGCTTTGTTTGGTAAACTAGCTCCAGGTATGAGATCAATACAATGGCTCACACTTCTGATCGGTGGCAACGCATGAGGTAGTTCGTCCACTACTATGTCAGCAAACTCTTCCAATAGTTTCTGAACCTCTTCCGGTAAATCATCTACCCTTATGATGGTTAAAATAATTTTAGGTTTTCTGACCACAATGAATTGCGGTTCTACCTTCTTCTTAACCTCTGTAAGAAGTTCCTTCCCATTCATGAGAAGTACAGTGTTGCTTACTTCAGGTTTCACCTCCTTGTCCTTAATCAGCAACAACATGTGAGTTCTCCCATTCTTCTCTAGGGTGTATGTGTTCTTCCTCCCATCATGAATCACATTTCTGTCATATTTCCATAGTCTACCCAGCAATAGATGACAAACATCCATGGGAATGACATCACAGAGTATTTCATCTTTATACCCTCCTATTTTAAATTCAACTAAACATTGTTTAGTGACATTTACCTGATGTCCTTTTTGTAGCCATGAGACTCTGTATGGGCTTGGATGTTCAATAGTCTCTAGTTCCATCTTTCCTACCATCTCTGTAGAAATGAGATTATCTGTGCTACCACTGTCCACAATGACCTTGAATACCCTGTCCTTGTTTTTGCAAGCAATCCAGAAAAGAATGTTCCTTTGCACTGGATTCTCCACCTCCTTCTCTGGCGTTAAGAGAACCTTTCGTATCATCGATGATCTTCTGCGTTCAACATCCTCTGCCTCAACATTTCACCTCTGTTCTTCGGCAATGTGAGTCTCACCTCCTTCTTTCTTTTTATCTGGACATTCATAAGATTTGTGTCCATCATTTCCACATGTGAAGCATTTAACCACTCCACCTCTTCCTCTTCCTCTACCTCTGGTACAAGGAAAAATGTTTCCATCAGCATACTGACCTTTCTGCTCAGTATGATACCCTCTCTGTGAACTTCCACCTCTCTCAGTTCAAGTCTGAGGTTTCTTCCAATCCTCTTTTGGTTTCTGATTTCTATCCTTGGCAACTGATTTGCCTTTGTGCTAACTTCTGCCTCGACCTCTTTGACCTTGTTTTCGGCTCATCTTCTCTTCAGATTTTAGAGCCATATGATAAGCATCTTCCACCATTCAGATGGTCATCATGCTCATCTCATCCTGAATGTCGTATCTCAGACCATTCATGTACCTGGCAACTTTTTCATTATCACTTTCGCGATGACCTACCCTGATGTTCAACCTGTAGAATTCTTCAGTGTACTCCTTCACTATCATCAACTTTTGTCTCAAATTTTGCATTCTCTGAAACAGAGTAATCTGGTAATCCCTGGGAATGAATTTTTCCTTCATCTTCACGATCATCCTATCCCAACTCTTGATCTTATGCTTTCCTTTATAGCGTCTATCAGCTTGTAGCTCATCCCACCACAATGTTGCATGTCCTTTCAATCTTGTGACATCATGTTTGACCCTTTTGTCTTCCTTGACATCTTCATAGTTAAAATATGTGTCCAGAGCTCTAATCCAGTCTAGAAGCTCTTCGGCATCTAGGTTTCCCTCGTATACTGGAATATCCATTTTTGCCTAAGCACCCATCTTTGCAACAGCCCTAATCAGGTGTTTGTTTGTTGCATGTTCTGCTGTGACCTCCTCTCCTTCATGTTCAACCTCATTTTCACTTTCAGAATCACTAAGATCCCTAGCACCAACTGTGCACCTTTGTGTTGTCTCCATGTCCTCAAGTCTGGCACGTAGGTCACGCATCTCTCTCTCCATGGCTGGATTAGGCATCTACCTACCCCTTCTTCTCGGCATTTCCCTATCCTCTAGCAGATAAGGTATTTTCCTGTCCCTTTTTCTCGAGGGCATGGTGAATCTTTTTGTTCCCTGCTACAAAAAGCAAAGAAACCTTTATGCACTCTAATACCAAATGGTGCAGACCTATCGGCCCTCATGCTAAGATCCACTCATAGGATCATTTTATACACCCTTGAGCCGGATCGATGCTTTTTTATTCTCACTGGAATCTACAAATTTATCGATTCACAAGTCCTTTTCAGCAACTCGCAATCTCGCGAGTTCGTGAATCGTGACTCCTGACTCTTCCTTCTCAAATCCGCAATAACCGAGATCACGAAATGATTATGGCTCCTTCTCTGTCAGCACCTTCCCCTGCGCCACCATCAGTTAGGCTAAGCGCTAGAACCTCTCACCTTTCGTGCCTTCATGAGTTCAAAGGTCCAAACCTGGCACCTTTCTTTCCTGAACCCCAGAGAGGCGATATTTGACTTTTCTCCTCTCATTCTCGCTACTCCTGACTTCGCGAGTTGAAGACTCGAGCTTCCTTTCCCTTATCTCCCGAGTCCCTGAGATGTGAGAGGTCAACGGGGTGTTGACTACTCTCTATGGGTGACATGTGTCCGTTGGTTAAATTTCTAGGCCCAATGTGCAGTTCTACCACCTGTCTCTTAGGTGAAACCTCGACACTTCATGGCTTCGCTTCTCGCGACTTCAAACACCCAAATTTTGGGACCTCAACCGACGAAACCCTGAGTTTGCGAGATCCACTGATCTTCGCCACCTTTCCTCCTCCAATGGATGACTTAGATTACTTCATGACTTCACGAGTCTGAATGCTAAGCCTTCAGCTCCTCAACTCACGAAACCCTGAAATGGTCAATGAGACTCTGACCTCTCAATAAGTATGCCACCTGTCCAGTTTCAGATGGACTATCCTGATTCACTTCACAGCTTCGCCACTCACGAAGTTGAATGACCTTCAATGTTTGAGTCCCTGATATGGGTGATCTCACGACACGTGTCCCCCTTCCACGAACGACTCAGATTCTTTCGCTATCTCGGGACTTCGCCTTTCATGATTTCATGAGTCTTGCTACAAAGGTTTTGACCCTTCACCTTCTGAAACCCCGAGATGCGAAATATGTGAGTGATCTGACAGCTTTCGTGACTTCGCGACTCCTCCATGGAGGGTTCCGACCGTCAAATTCCTCCTTGACAATTTCGGCGAAATGAACATGGTATCTTCATNCCCCTTCCACGAACGACTCAGATTCTTTCGCTATCTCGGGACTTCGCCTTTCATGATTTCATGAGTCTTGCTACAAAGGTTTTGACCCTTCACCTTCTGAAACCCCGAGATGCAAAATATGTGAGTGATCTGACAGCTTTCGTGACTTCGCGACTCCTCCATGGAGGGTTCCGACCGTCAAATTCCTCCTTGACAATTTCGGCGAAATGAACATGGTATCTTCATGAAAACTTGTCTGCCAGCAAACCAAAGTTGTTGCATCTCCTTCCAACGTTTAAGACACAAATTCCTTTGAGCTTTATCCACGACTCGAGTCTTCAAAATGACTCCTGCATGCACTCCTTGCGGAAATGATTGAATACTTTCAAGTATTTGAAATTTCAGACTCTGCGCACTCACTTTGCAGCAGCAGTCCTTCACTCCTTCCCTCAGGTTGCAAACACTGAGAATATACTCAGCCTATGCACACCCTGCGCGGCTCCTGTGCTTGACTTGCACTTCTATGAGAAAGAGAATAGTGTTATCTCTCCTGAGCTTTCAGAGATGAACTCTGACTTCTTTCAACGCACACCTTGCGGACAAATCTCTCTGCACTCCTTGCAGAAACTCTTTCTCAAATAGAGAAACAATTGAAACTCCTTCCTTACTCCCTCTCTCTCAGACTTCAAACACAAAGCATGAAATCATATACACAGCATATAAAGCAAATGTATAACAGAAAATAAACATCCATGAGCATAACATTCACAATGCATACACAGAGAACAATACGACACCATGAATTTGAATCAAAGCTCTTTTTATTAATCCAAATCTCTGTACATGGGTGTTTTCAACTACAACTCTCTTCTCTCTTCTCTATGCTCTATGCTCATAATCATAATAATGTTACAACTACATAATGAGGGTGTCTATATTCATTTTCCCTCTAACTCATAAAACTGTCTAATATGAGAATTCAAAGCTACCTGCTAACATTAACTAACATAAATGCCTTCTTAGTCCTTTAGATGAGAGCGGGACGCTCAAGGTCTGATTATAAATCAAGAAGTACGCCTCTCCTTAACTATTACATTTACGTTTGGTGCATCCATCTTCAAAAGTTTTTAAACAATTCATCATGTGCTCAAAATGCATTGGTGTGTGCCCCAGGCTCGCTTGACGTTGGCGATGCTCTTGCATCAGTTCTAGAATCATACAAAGCATGATGCTTCCATAAATATGGTTATCCTAAAAGAACATCAAAAACTTCAAGGGTAGAAATATCACACAATAGCTCATCTTTGAAAGGCTTGATGTCATAGGGCAGAAGACATTGTTGGCTGACATAGAGATCTCTTCCTTGGTGAAGCAATCCGACGGTGTAGGGTTGTGGGTGCGGTGTCATTGGAAGATCTAGCTACTTGACGACCTATGATAAAATCAGGTTCTTCTGACTGTCCCTATTGATAATGAAAAGAAGCAGAGCCCCCTTTACCCACATCTATGAGTGAAAGAGGCATTCCCCTTCCTCCAGTTCTTCTAGTTTTCTTGGATCGACTTTGGTGGTAGCGATAGTAGCATTGTGTTCGACGTCGATATTCTTCTTCCCTCCTTCGGTATTTGATTCAAAATCATAATTGGCCTTTGAATCAAAATCCTTCATCTTGGAGCGACATTCTTTAGTGTTGTGCCAAGGGATTTTATGGTACTCACACCATTTTACTGTGTCCTTCATCCTCTCATTTCCCTTCTTATGTTGTAGCTTGGACTGGTTGTCTTGAGAGTGACCATATTTTCTCTATCCCTTTTTGTGTGGTTTGGGGCCTCCTTTTCCCTTCTTCAGCTATGAGGATTTTGCAGATCCAAACTCTCACCTCTTCTTCTTAAATTTCTTCTCGATCTTGACAGCATATCTATAAGACGTACCCAATGAGGTGATGTCCAAAAAATCCATTTATGTTTGAATGTATCTATGAAAACAACCATGATATTTGAGTACCACATGTCGCTCAGATTATTTGATACCAAATTTGGTGTGTACGGTATGGAAAATATTGGTGAAATATGGTACTATCTAGTCCCTTTATTGACTCAGGTTGGTCCATCTGGTGTACTGGTCCTCATAGCTTCCAACAGGGCATTATTGTTATTTAATGGCATCCCTGAAGGAATCCCATGTAGGGGAAACCACAAATATTGTAGATTACTCTTTGGCCCTTTGCTCAGAGTAAGTGTCTCACTAATCCTTAACATGGGGGGTGACCTTAAGGAGTACAAAAGTAATCCTTTCCCTATCAAAAAAAATTTGGACTTAAAACTACCCTTCGAGCATATTCAACCATTTATCTACAAAATTCATATATATAATTCCTTCAAATAATGGAATATCAAAATTTACAAGTACCTTGAAGTGGGTTGCATGGCCTCTTGATGAAGATGATTCTCCTGTGGGAAACCGTCGAAGAATCTGCGCAAAATTGTCTATCATTTCGTTCCTTTGTCTCACAAGGGCTTCCTTATAGTGACCATACTAAATTAAATTACAAATTTAATACAATTTAAACATATAATTCTTTCTGATACATAAATAATTCATTCACCATCATAATCATATGAGCATATAATATTCGACAAGATTTAAAATTTATCTACAACATGAAATAACTCAGCAATTCATAATTAAAATACCTGCTTCTGATGCTAATTCCTGCCGATATGGTTGTCCTTTCCCTGCTGCCTTGCCTAGCCTGATGCACTGACCAACTCTGCCCAAACCAACTAACCTCCCAGCCAGCTAGGAGCAGCCTGTCTGGCTACCTAGCTCGTCGTAATGTCTCGGCGTCTACCCAAGTAGCAGATCATGGACTATACTTGTCCCATTGGACCTTAACTTGGTCTACCAGATGGTTCCTGAGTTGTCAAAATCTACGGTCCAATATGCGTAATGGTTCTACCGTGAGGGTTCCCACGTCCAATACCTGCAATTTTTTCCAATTTAGTTTATGTGATTCATCAGCAACATAATGACATAAAACAGATACATGAAAAACATTATGAGTTTTATGCAAGTAGGGTGGCAGTACGAGACGATAGGCAATGGGTCCAATTTTCTCTTAGATTCTGAACGGTCCTATAAATCGAGGTGACAACTTTGTCCCCTTCCCGAACCATATGGTACTCTTATTAGGCCTTATACGAATGAAAACCTGGTCTCCCACTTCATAACTTCGTTCCATCCTGTGTGCATCCACATAACTTTTCTGCCTATCCTGTGCTTCCTTTAGTCTCTGCCTAATCTGAATCACCTATTCCTCCATCTCTTGGATCAATTCTGGCCCAATTGTTACTTGGTCTTATAATCTATCCCAGCTCAACGGTGTTCTATATGGACTTCCATACAAAGCTTCGTAGGGTGGCATTCCGATGGAGCTATGAAAACTTTTATTGTAGGCGAACTCTACCAAAGGTAGGTACTTCTCCCACTAGGTTTGATTATCCATGACATACATCCTGAGCATGTCTTCCATGACTTGATTTACTCTCTCAGTTTTCCCATTTGCTTCAGGATGATAAGTTGTGCTTAAGTTCAACTGAGTCCCCAACACTGACTGCAAACTTGTCCAAAACCTAGAAGTGAATCTGGAGTCCCTATCTGAAATGATCTTCTTAGGTATCCCGTGCAAACGGATAACCTCATTTACAAAAACACGTGCCACATCAGTGACATCATAAGTGTCTCTAACCGGAATAAAATGAGCACTCTTGGTTAACTTATCCACTATCACAAGAATGGCATTGTGTCTAAGAGATGTGAGCGGCAACCCCACAACAAAATCCATGGAGATGACTTCCCACTTGGACATAGAAACATCATGTGGTTGTAGGAGGCCTGCCGGGTGATGGTGGTCGGCTTTCACTTGCTGACACTCTAGGTATTTGGTGACGAAATGGACTACATCGCGCTTCATGCCTTCCCAGAAGAAGAGCTTCCTCATGTTTGCGTACATCTTCTTCACACCTGGATGCACACAATAAAGTGCTCTATGGGCTTCCTTCAGTATGATGCTTCGAATATCCCCATTCTCAGGGATGTACATCCTTCCTCGATATCTTAACAGTCCATCTGCTTCCAGACTATATCCTTGATACTTTGGATCTAATCATCTCCCACTCTGGAGGTTTGAAGTAACCTTTAAATACCAACTGTCTCCTTGGATTTGTGTCAACACATGTTCCCTCAGATTGAGTTTTAAGGGTATCAAGGAGAAGATACGTGGTCTCCTACTCAAGGCATCTGCGACCACATTTTATTTTCCCTTGATGTATGAAATACCAAAATCGTACTCACTCATAAACTCACTCCATCACCTTTTCCTGGCATTTAGATCCCTTTGAGTGAAGAGATATTTTAAACTTTGATGGTCCGTTTTGAGCTCAAAGTTTCTCCCTACAAGATAGTGCCTCCAAAGTATCAGATATAGCATTACAACTGCCAACTCTAAATCATGATTCGCGTATAGCTATTCGTGTTTCTTCAACTTTCTTGATGCATAAGCTATCACTCCTCCATCTTTCATTAGCATGGCCCCCAACCCTTGCTTCGAGGCATCCGTACAGATGGTGAATTCCTTTTCCATATTCGACACTCATAGAATTGGGGCACTAGTTAGTAACCTCTTAAGCTCAATGAATGCACTATCACATTCTTCTGTCCATTCATACCTAACCCCCTTGCATT
>JASDQU010208718.1:28360-42542 GCA_032191745.1 Picea mariana | reverse complement strand
CTTTCCATAATGTCAAAATATGTTTCTAGACAGTCTGAAAAATATCTCTTGTTGTTGTGTATAAGAAGAAACTTGAATTAATAAATTTGCAAGGCTAAATAAAGAAGCATCCTAAAAAGACTAAGTCAAAAGAGCATAAGATATGTTCAGACAAAAGACAAAAATTAAAACTAAGGGTGCTAAAAGGAAATAACTCAAAAAGAAAAATTAGTTGAGCACACTATGCTAAAAAAAGTTTATACAGAAAATCATGTTGGATGAAACTAACCAAATAATACAATCAATGGGTAAGAAACCATTTGGATAACTCCAAACCTAAAAATAATCGTCCAAATAAATTGCAAGTGATTGGAGTGGTTTGAATTTTAGATGGGAAGAAACTAACACTCAAAATTTCAATTCACTATGCATGGGACAAAAAGAAAAAAAAATCAATCAAGAAAAATATTCCAATTAGAGTCAAGTTAATATGAATATTGAACAACTCCGAGTTCTCATTTTCACCACAAATAGAACTGAATGGCATTTTTGAGGAATTAAAGACATCAAGATACAAAAAATAGTAAGTAGAGGAATTACAAGAATGAAAATCCTCTCTTGAACAACAAATATTTCCAAAATATGCTTCTTTGAATGGTATTTCCTCCTCCTTAAATACATTGGTGTCAGATTGTGAATATGTAGGCTCCACACTAGGAATGATTTCACAATCAACACCTTCTTCCTCAACATTTTTTTCCACTTCTAAGTAAAAAGTGGATTGTTGTGCTAAATTCATTATTTCTTGGATGTTTATTTCTTCTCCTTGAGTGAAATGATTAGTTTTGTTGTCTTTATCCTATATGATATGAGAATATTAAATATCTTTCAAAACACATTAGAAGAGAGGATCAAATCATAAGAATATTTTGAACAAGAAGTTTCAATAACTAATCCAGAAACAATAGGAAAACATTCTCGATCTATCTAGGTTAAAATAGGAGAGATTATAACAACAACAAAAAATCATATTAGCATAAATTAATTCCACTTTATCCATGGGTGACGAAAATTTCATGCTATGAGTGCCTAGATTTTCTCCATTAATAGACTGATCAACATTTACATCTTTCTCCATAGCTTCCCCCTCCCTTTTCTATGATGGAAAATATGATATAGGATAATGAGAACCTCACATAACCATCGATGTTACCTAAAGTGTCCCATTATCAGTAGAAAGACCCTCCTCCCGGAAAGTTACAAAAAAATATGAACTTGATTTTTCTACACGAGGTTTAGTTTCCATCATAAGGAAGGAAGGGGGGAAAGGAAAGGTGGGAGGATACATCTGCTTCTTTTGAAAAAGAATTATCTCTCTAATATATATCTCCTAGAGAAAATAAATATCTAGACATATTATGTTCAACCAAGTCATTAGTATTTTCAACATTCTCATGCAAATCCAAATCAACATGTAAAGTAATGTTAAGGCACAATTCATATTCTTCATCCTCCAATTGGTCTGTTTCAATATTAAGAGAAATTAAATGGAAAATAAAATCATTGACAGATATCCTACCATCCAAAAGAAATATATAGAAAATATGCATAAATGTAATTAGAAAGTCTTCAAGGGATTCATCTTTTTTCTTCCTAAGCTCTGATATTTCTGCACACAATTCATCATAATTATAATTCTCAAAAGCATGCCAAAATTGATGCATAAACTACTCCCATGTGTGAATACATGCAGTCGAAAAAGTATCCCACCACCTATTGACCCGGCCTACGAAAGTGAGAGTGAACAACCTACAAATGATACTTTCATTATTAATATTCTATGAAAAAAATTCTGAAACTGAAAAATATGTTCAGATGCAATTGCCTCTCCCTGAATCGAATTTAATTTGCAACAAGAAATGGAATTTTTTTCTAGGAGTTTCAAGAGGTACAGTACCAAGAAAACATCTCCATAAATGGATATAGGAAGGAGCCATTAATAAATAACAATAAATTAATAAGAATGACTCCATGGACTCAACTTGTCATCCGACCCTCCTTCTAGCACCATTTCTATTGACGGGTACAAATTTCCTTCCAATAAGGTAAGGGATAATGCCTAATGGAATATCCCAATCAGGCCTACTATTGTTTGGGATAGCATTTCCGACTAGTATGTGGGCCTGATTTCCAGTAAGAGTTAAAAGAATAAAAAGGGAAAATACAATGGACTTCTACCCAAAGAATTATAAATAACTCTAAATCTAATCTAAAATAGAAACAAACTAATATAATATAACTACTTCTAACCTATCCTACAAGAGAAAAACTAATTAAATGAATACAGCGTGAGATAAAATTATTGATAGCATAAATAGTTCATATCCATCGACAATGTGTTAAAACAAAGAAA
Source organism: Picea mariana (assembly GCA_032191745.1). Lineage (NCBI taxonomy): Eukaryota > Viridiplantae > Streptophyta > Pinopsida > Pinales > Pinaceae > Picea > Picea mariana. The sequence continues at coordinate 40,150 of JASDQU010208718.1, read as the reverse complement.
TTGCATAACTAATTGTAAATAGTTGTATACAAGATCTGTAATTTCATCATTGTATTCATCAGAAATTATAGTAGGATAAGCATTCCAAACAATAAGCATAGAAATAATTCATATGAAAAGAATCCAGAAAACTTAAATGAAAAACACATATGTAGAGTAATCCACGCAATTGACAACAACCATAATCTCAAAATTCCTTCTACTCTTCATATATCTAGAAATGATAGTATTCCCAGTCTATACAACAAGAAAAAGTCCCTCTTTACATTCAATGAGTTCTCTTTTATAAAATAAGAGAGACTCTTTAGTTCTTGTGACTCTTCATTTCGTTTCCCTTTACTTTGTCATTATACATTTCGAATTATTCTTACATTTCATAAAATTATATGCAAGAGTTATAAATAGAAGTTGAAGAGATTCTTGAGTAGTCAATCTTGTTCCATATGCTATTCATGATTGATATTTAGTAACATATCATTAACTTTGCTTTCTTTTATCTTCCTTTGTGTTTCAAATTTTCTTGGGTGTTTTTGGTGTCGATATGGTGAACATAATCCTTCCATCTTATTATTTTCTTCTTCATCTTTCCAACATGCTCTTGTAGGTTTGATTTTGACTCCTATAGCTCAAGATATGACTGTCTGAATTGCACAACTCAATTTTTTATTAAATTCAAGTCTATTATGTTATTTATATTTTCTGGGAATGTTTTCCCACAATTTATCAATACTATATGTACCATCATATTCTTATCTTTGTTATCTTTTCAACGAGCTATCCTAGGCCTGATTTGGTCTTTGAGAGCTCAAGATATGTCCGTCTGAACATTGCATAGTCTATTTCTAATGAAATTCATGATCTTTTGTTCTTTTTGTTTTCTAGAATTTCATGTCACCAATATGGCTTGGATTTCTACCCCAATTCATTCTCCTACTTGATACCTTTCCAACGAGGTATCGTAGACATGATTTGGACTCTTGTATCTTCAGATATAGTTTCTTGAAGTTTGACGTTCAACAACCCTTCATCTCCCCATGGGGGAATCTGAACCATTGATCTTCAACCCTAAAAAATTATCCACATGCATCAATTAATTTTAGCATGAATGGTTTATATGGTTTTTTTCCCCCTTACTTAGTCTGTGTGCAAAAATAGAAGTGGCATAGGAAATAGGGCCCGCATAGAAATTTTGGCCAATAATCACAGTAAAAATAGGAAAATAATAAAATGAAATAAATAAAATAAAATGAGTATTAAATCATAATACATAAAATCATAGTCCCATCCCCAAAAAATATTAAAATAATCAAATCCCTTATCATTCTTCAAACTTCAGAGAGATGTGAGGTGAGGTAAAATCCCGACATGAAAACCTCGATAGGAGAAAACATTAAAATATTACCTAGACCTTGAAAAAAATTAAAATAGTGTCTAAGGTGCTTGGGCTTCAGAAGAAACAAAAGAGGTTTTCCAAGGTAAAATTATGATGGTAAGTCTTCCAAGAGGGTAAATATCGATGGTCAAATCTTGATGGTTGGGATGGCTCATTAAAGATGTGAGAGTGAAAACCTAATGGTGTTGTTTCCAATGAGGTGATCCCGATGGGTGAGCTTCGAAGAGGTAAAATCTAAGAGGACAAATCCCTAAGAGGTGAAAACAATTAAATAGTTCCCCAAAATATAATTAAATAATAGTAAGTTTTAGGATGTTTGGTTTTCAGGATGTAGTAAGAATGCACCCATGTAAATTCCTCGAAGTAAACCCTCAGATAGTGAATATTTTTATGTCTCAAGAATAACGAGTTTGATTCTGATGGGAAGTCGTGATGGACCTAATTACTAAATATTAAAATAATAATGTCATTGTCAGGAGGGAGGTCTCAGAAAAGGACGAAGAGTTGTCTTAACAGTAATTCCCAATGGTAATTTGTTGGATAGTTGGTTTGGACAGTTGGTTGTCATTGATGTCAACCCTTAGAGAGTGATCTTGGAGATTGATGTCAATCCTTAGAGATTTATTTCAACCCATGGAGAAGTCCATAATCCCTAGATATGTGGACAAGATCGTTGGACAATTGGTTATCATTTGTATGATCAAGATTGATGGTGAGTTAGTTAGGTGCATTTGATGTAGTCTATATGTTTCCCTGGAGGTGTGTTTTATGCACCTGAAGTTGAATGAGTATTATGGATATAAGGGACGATATAAATGCAAGAATGACCGTCATATATGGATATTACTTGTTGTGTTGTTTAATGATGATATGTGGAATGCCATGTGGTTCCTCACAGTTAGGGAGATATGGCCTTGTAAAGTTGGAAGCCTCGAAGAGTATTCAAGAAGCTCCTAGTTGATTACAAATCTTTAATGAAAGGGTAAATTGGTTGTAACAAAAAAGTTCAAGAATCCCTATATTTAAGGAAAGAGGTCCTCAAGTTAAGGAAAGTGGTCCCAAAGTTAAGGAAAGAGGATACTTAGAAAAGTAAAAATACACCTGAAGAAGTCTCTCATAAGTACATTACAAATACACACAAGTGTAGAAATTTAATGACACAATTAGCATGCACAAATTATTTCATACACTTAGAAGCCTAGAGATAATTATCATCTATGAAATCTGAAATGTATACATACATATTTAGAAAATATTATGAGCAGAAATACACATTTCCAAGAACTTTTGCATCAGAATAAACACAATGAACAATAATTACACATCCATGTACTACTCATAAATTTAGGCAACCATCCAGGGAAAACCCAGTGTGGGGAAACCCAAAGAGAGAGAAATATTTTATTAGCTTCAGGAACGTATATGAGGAGCAAGTTACAATTTCCAGCAAGCAAATACCTCTTACAACACCCAATAGTCCCACAATAATCTACCTAGAAACTCATGCCAAATTCATATTGTTGTACGACCTTACTTTACTGGAAAACACCTCAAACAATGTGCCAAATAATAGTTGTACGATATGCTCCTATACGACCCTACTACATCAAGAAACACTCCAAATAGCCTCAATTTTCATGGACACAAGCTGTCTCAAAAATTATTCCCTCTTCCTTGTTGTACGGATTGTATGGATCCATACAGTACGACCTCCTCACAACAATAAATATCATCCACTTATAAACATAAAATTTCCTTGGGAAATGTACCCAATATCCTTTGGGAAATGGACCCAGCTTGCTACCCTTTCCTCTCCTCCTCAAAGCTCTCTCAAAATTCTCTCAATCTCCTCTTCTCATTTTGTCTTTCACACTACCCAATGCATTCTCTTTATAATCTGAAAATGACCTTTCACCTTCCAAGTGTCTTTTCACCTTCCCCATCCCTAAATCCAAAGGCCAAGATCTAATCTTTATTTTACATGATCAAGGGACATGATTCATTCCCTCCAAAATAAATCACTTAAAATATTAAAGTACAATTTCACTTTATAACATAAGTGCACTTTATGAAATAAAGTCACTTTAATATTAGAAGGTACACTTAATCAAAAAGTCACTTTAATAAAAGAACCACTTTATTACAACTTTTTAAAAACCCATTACAAATCCAAGTGTCTAGTAGTGTAAGTACACGGTTACTTCCTCATACAAGACAAAACAGGAAGATTGCCTCTTGATCTATAAAAGAGAACACTCTCTCCTAGTGAGGTATGTACTTGTTGCCATATCCATCATCTGGTCCCATAAAATTGTTCGTAGTAGGAGGTCCCTCTGAACCTGGAGCCAACCTCAAAACATTCACAAAACTCAAACCAAAAGACCTCCTCCTGAAAACTAATTTGAACCATGAGCTCCTAGGAAACTCCACTCCACCGTGAGAATTGGTTCGATCACACCAACTGAGCCTATTGTTGGTGCTCAAAAGAGACTCCCTCTCTTCTCTCAGAATGAAATACTGAATCCTTGGGCCAACTGTAGGATCAAGAGCCTCATGTTCCTTATTCGACGTTGAATCATAAACTGAAGGTTTTCCTCACAACATGTACAACCTGTCCATCCAATCACCAATTAGTTGTGGTTGACCGGATCCACTCCCTCTCTATAAATACATGTCCCCTCTTGAACAATGTACAATATCCATCATCGTCCAAGGATGAGACTGAGAGCAAGTTAACCCTCAACACTGGAACAAAGAGAAATCCATCAACCTCCAAGAGTCCCCCATACTTGAGTCAAATTCTAACCCTTCCAAATCCACATACATATCGTGCATTACCTCCTTCACTCTCCACCAACTAGCCAGGACCTGTCTCTGTGATAATAAGGAATACTCACCAGATTCTAGTCATGTGACAAGAGGCTCCACTATCAATAATCCATATGTTATCACCCCAAAATCCTCCACTAACAACATTGGATACTAGAGTAACCAAAGAAAATTCCTTATCAAACTTGGATGAAATTCCTCCATATCTATTGTAATAACTGTATAAGGCCCCTCTTGTTCCTTCTTCTTCTCTTTCTTCTTCACAATACACTGAGAAGCAACATTCCCCAACTAGTTACAATAGTAACATCCGACTTTACTCAAGTCCCTCCAAAAATTTCCTTTCTTTTTCCCCTTTCCCTTTGCAGTAAGAGAAACATTCTCTACATCAAATCCATATCCCTTTGGTCCACTACTCTGAGATCCTTATCGAATATCCTCCTAAGTGAAATCATCCCACAGTCTGATCCAATATGGAATATGCTCATGACCCACCACATACTTAACGAAGACTTACAGTTCCTTGTTGAATCCTTTCAAGGCTATCCTCACCAAATCCAAATCCAATATGACCTCCCCAAATGCAACCAACTCATCTTTCACTTGATCTTCCTGGGTAAGATAAGAATAAACACTCACCCCATTTCCCATCTTGGTATCATGCAGTTTATCTTTCAAGGCCATCTTTCAATTTTCATTCTTCGCCCCGTACAAGTTTTTCAGTGCCTCCCACATCTCTTTGGTTGTCTTCTTCTTAGCCAAGTGAGGGATAAGGTGGTCCTTCAACCCATCCAAAATAATCCTATGATATTTTTACTCCTTTACCTCATGTAAATCCAAAGCTATAGGATTTTTTGATGGAACAACAACAATGGTGTTGACAAAGCTCCAAATTTTGTTCTCCCTAAGAATATCCGACATCCTGACTTTCCATTGCAAATAGTTGGAAATCCCATCCAACCGGTCCTCGTACTTGATGAAAACAACCATCGCCCTATCAATTGTTTAATGGAAAACAAAAAATCAAGTTTCCCCCCTCAAAATATTTCCAAAAAATAACACTTCTCACTGTCACTCAGAGCCCAAGCTCTGATACCATGTAGAAATTTAATGACAAAATCAACATGCACAAATTTTGTCATACACTTAGCAACCTAGAGATAACTGTCATCTATGAACTCTGAAATGTATAAACAAATATTCATAAAATATTATGAGCAGAAATACACATTTCCAAGCACTTTTGCAGTGGAATAAACAGAATGAACACCAATTACACTTCCATGTAATACTCACAAATTTAGGCAACCAGCCAGGGAAAACCCTAATGTGGGGAAACCTAAAGAGAGAGAGAGAGAGATTTTATTAGCTTCAGGAAAGTATATCAGTAACAAGCTACAATATCCAGCTAGATAATACCTCTTACAACACGCAATAGTCTCACAATAATCTTCCTAGAAACCCATGCCAAATCTGTACTTATTTACAACCTTCCTTTACTGGACAACATCTCAAAAAATGTGCCAAACAACAGTTGTATGGTCTACTCTTGTACGACCCTGGTGTAGCAAGAAACACTCCAAACAGCCTCGATTTTTGTGGCTCGAAAACCATGCCCTCTTCCTTCTTGTATGGAATATACATATCTGTACAGTACGACATCCTCACAACAATAAATATCATCCACTTCTAAACAAAAAATTTCCTTGGTAAATGTGCCCAACTTGCTTCCCTTTTCTCTCCTCCTCAAAGCTCTCTCAGAAATCTCTCAATATCCTCTTATCATTGTGTCTTACACACTACCCAATGCATTCTCTTATAATTCAAAAATTACCATTCACCTTCCCCATTCCTAAATCCAAAGGCCAAGATCTAATATTGCCTTTACATTATCAAGGTACATGATTCATTCCCTCCAAAATAAATCACTTAAAATATTAAAGTACAATTTCACTTTATAACATAAGTGCAATTTATGAAATAAAGTCACTTTAATATTAGAAGGTACACTTAATTAAAAAGTCACTTTAATAAAATAACCACTTTATTACAACTTTATAAAAACCCATTACAAAGTCAAGTGTCTAGTAGTGTAAGTACTAGGTTATTTCTGCATACAAGACAAAACATACATAGTACCTCCCAAGCTCTAAAATTTAACAAGTTCATTGAATATCTATCTAATTGACCAAGTGATTCTTATTTGAGGTAAACAAGTATATATGAGGATATTTTTGGAGGGAATATGAAGTAAAGAAGGGTGAAATTCCAAGGGAGGATGAAATCTTGTGAGTATGTGTTCTAAGGTCTTACCATTGTTGGCGTGGAATTTATCAGACCAAGGTCCTTTTCAAGTTACCAACAAAAGGTACCAAAGTAGTATAGAGCATTGACATTTTCATATTCCTTGAAGGGAAGAAGTCTCACCCGACGCACAACCAAGACGAGGAAGATAGGGAAGGGAAATAAGAATACTTAGACAAATCCATACAATCTCAAGATCGTTGTTAGTCTTGCATAAGATAGATTAAACCCAGAACTGTCTGAAGATTCCTAACCTAGATTAAAGAAAAAAGAGTTGCGTTGCAGTCATAAAGAATCTATATCCAATTAAGCATATCTAACATAAAGATAATACAAAGAAACATTCAAGATAATTTGAATCTAAACAAACACAATGATTTCAATTTTTCGATCTCTCTTTGTATTAGCATCATATGGTTCTTTTTAATTACATGATTCGACTAAGTTACAGAAACAACTCGGTCATGCCAAAGCTAATGAAAAAACACTATACTACTGAGAGACAAGGTTATCCCAAACCCTTTCTCTTTCAACATTACAACATGACATTACTCTTTTACAACTTTGGTCTGGTTCCAAAACTCAGACTCTATAACTCTAGCTAACATTTACCCAAAATGGACAATAACAACTGAATAGCAGGGCTCAACCCCTTACAATCATATTCATCTTGTATATATAATCCTATTAGGATCTTGGGGTTTGAGACTTCGTGTGCTTTATTTTCTTGTTCTGTTGTAACTTCTTTCTTCATGCTGGTGTTTCACTATTCTTCCAACCATTTTTGGTTTTTCTCTTCATTCTGCTATCCATCTCCTCTATGACATGCATATCTTTTGTTTACCAAAATTGGGACTGTAGCATTCCTTGCACAACTTCTATCAACAAAACAAAGGGCCCAACAGGATCAAGCCACAATCCTTGACTCATCCTCGAGTCAAATCCTTGGTTCTTTCGTGGTCTCTAGATTAGCCTGTTGTTTTCCTTTTCCGTCTGTCTCTACTTTGCTTTGATATTTTCTTCCTGATTTCTTTCATTTTCCACTTCTTCAAATGAAGGGCCCAACTCCAGGACCAATTCCAGAGCTCCCTTCCTTACTTCTTGGAAATTGACGAATTTGTCCTACCACTTTCTGGAAAGGAGTGAAGCTTTGGCCACGAACTGTTGAGTCGTGTCTGTAATGAATCCCTTAGGCTTGGACGTGACTAGAGTGTTTCAATCTGAGTTGGATGTAGCATCTACTTGATGCATTTGAATATAGGTTTTTTGAATCATAGGTCGAAACTCACGTAGCTCTTTCTTAGCTACTGACTTCACTTCAAATAAGGCATCTAGCTCATTGTTTATTTTCTAGATCTGGTCGATTTTTTCTTGTTGCTCCAGTGGATCCATGGTGATGGAAATTCCTCGTTGAGAGACTGGATCTTCATGCACAAGTCCTCCATAGTTTTGTTGCACCTTGAAATAATACCCATCCATTCGCTAACTTCTCGAAAGATCTATGCACATTCTGCTGTTCATTTGTGCAAGGATACTCTTACTTTATTCCCTTCAAGCACGACTCCTTCCATTTTCTCTTGAAGTTTCCAGGGTTGTTGTTCTGTTTCACACTAAATATCCCGCAACTGATCTTCAAGTTTCTCTATGTGAATGGCCATCTATGACCATGCTACCTGGAGTAGGTCGATCTGCTACATAGGCTCGCCAACTGTAGTAGATTCAGGAAGTTGTGGTGTTTTCCTTCATATCATTGGCCAAGATTCTATAATATTTTCCTGGACCTTTTCTACTTTTTTCTCTGCCTGGATCCTTGCATACTCCTCTTGCATCGGGGCGTGCTTGTGCAAGGATTTCTTCCTCCTTGCAAAACTCTGCTTCCCGTTCGACCTGATAGAGCCTTTGCTCTAGTTGATCAGTTGAAGATCTGATCTTCCCTATTAGCTATGTTGTCGGCCATTGAGCGAAGTCACTGGAATAATTAGTGGCCTGCATATGTACTTGGACCTCCAGTGGGAGTCCACTATTTGTTGAGTGTTCCGAAGGTGTCTCCACCTCTTCCTCCCTTATAGACAGACCTTGCGGCTGTTGTGCAAGTCTCATCCTCACCATTGATGGAAGGAATGGGAGAATCTATGTTTTTTCCAGGCAGAGTTGCACCATCTATGTGCATTGTTGTGGGTTCTAGAGTACTAGCTCCAATTTCTCTTGCAACAATGTTTCACTCTGTCCTAATTTAGTTTCAGGTTCCTTCTGAACCTCTTGTACTCATGCCTCTTTCTGGACCACGATTTTTGTGATTCTCCTTCTTTGGATGGAATTCCCAACATTGATTGTTGAGATAGGGAATTAAGTGCTTGGGGCTTGCGGTATTGGCACAATTTGACTCTTCGTTGAATGCAGAGTGTTATGAATCAATACAAATGGAACAATGGATTGGCTCGGGACTTCAGGGGTCAAACTAGGGAGTTTTGGTACATTCTCGAGTAGGTCGATGGGATCCAACTGCATGGGCTTAGGTACAGTGGTTTGGGGTTGCATGGTCATTTCTTGTGGTGGAAATGGGGGTTGTGGGGGTGATGGGGGTTGTTTGGTAATTATGGTGGTGGATGCAGTGGTATCTAGTTTGGGGTCATCCTGGATGTCAATGAATGTTTGGTTCGCTTGAGTGGTTTATCGAGTACGAGGGATGGTTGATGAGATTGGATGAGGATTCAGAATATTTTCTAGGGAGATCCCTCTCCTAGGTTTCTTAACCAAAGGATCTCCAATGAAAGAAACATTAAGGATGTCATTGAAATCTTTACCTGATAGTATAGCTTTATCCAGAAGTTGTGGGAACATGGGAAATGACCTCTTCTTGTGTTCCATGGGTTTCATCTCCTCTTCCTCTTCTGAGTCCATATGCATCAGGACATCTTTCTTTTTCTCCTCTGGGCCAGAGCTCATCCCTACTCCTGATTCCTATCCCTTTTTCTTCAGGAGCTCCGCAGTTAGTAGGTAGTGAAACTCCTACTTGTGTGGGTTGTGTTTCACTCCTATCCATGACATTAATTTATTTTCAAAGGCCTCCTCATCTAAATAGAACAAAATAATCTAGGAGTGGAAGTATTCAACTTTGACATGCCTAGGCCAAACAAATGTGTGGTGGAAATTCAACCCAAATGCAAGTCCTCTTTTTTAAGTTGAGCAGCTCTTATGGTAAGTGAAACCTCTAAGTTGCATCTAGTAGTCGATTGTACCACTTCAAGAACACTGCATTGTTAAATGTTTTGTTCTCCGAGTCCGACCTTGAGTGCCAAGGCTCAAACATCTTTTCTAGGAGACCCTTATCTATAGGTGATAGTGGTATTGTGGAGGGTAGCGTCCACTTAAGCATGGAGAACACAATGAGAAGGTATCCATAGGCGAAGGTTTCACCCTTCTCTTAAGCTTCCTCACACACTATCAGGAGTTATTCCAACAGATAGCTACACCAATTAAATACTGCTCCATTGGCACAAAAATATGCCACTGACAAGGCATCCAACATGCACTCTCCGTTGTAATAGAATCGCATCACCTTTCTAGAAATAACATACCAATTTTTTCTAACCGTCTCTGGTAGGATGGGGTCAATCTTGGTTGTGTGCCCCCCTCTCTGTGTATGAAATCTTTCATACATATTGGGTTCTCTCTTTTTCTTCACATGTTTACTAGGGCCTTGGAACCCTTTCGATACATCCTCACCTAAGAGGGATAGGCCCGTGATTTTATGGATATCCTCTTCATGAATCAGATAACATCGATTGAAGCATAGGATCATCTCATGCACCCAGATGATAAGGAACTTGGTACATCATGCAATCTCACCATAAGTGCCAAAAACTAGCAAGTCTCAGAGATTCATAATGCTGGACTTGAGGAGGTTGATAAACTTAAGCTTCAACATGAACTACATCTCTCCCATCTCATATGGATCCACATCCTAGAACAAATCAATGTTCATTTTCCAGAATAATACATGTTCTATCAATTCGAGGTTGAGGAGCTTCACTAGCTCGTCCTTTTCTTTGAGGTCACCCACGATCTCAACCCACGGATCACATGGATCATCTGGATCTGCTTCTTTGGATACTGAACTCCAGCTTCTTGTATCTCTCAGAATTGTTTCTATGGAATACTAAGAGACTTATACCAACTATACTAGTCTTCGAGGTCGTGATTGAGAGAATTTTGCAAGCACTACGACAATTCAAAAATCTCAAAACACAAAATAAAAAATAGTAAGTCTTATGCTGAGTTCGTACTTAGGCTAGATAGAGGGTTATATGATTACCCCTAAGGACACTCATGATTAATCCTATAGACAAAACCTGGAGCTGAGTTTCTCGATGGGACTGTTAATGAGGTAAATATATCGGGTGATTCTAGCATTTACTACACAAGTGGATAGAGACGTAGCCAGCCATGGGCCTTACCATTTGAATGGTTTAGAATCCTATTATGAATACCGATGGAATATTTTCGTATCATATATTTATGTCTTAACATAATTTTATATAGGGTATTGTAGCGATCACAAAGGCTATGAATGGACAGGGTCCATGTGGCACATGGACTGATATTCAGTTCAGATTTGCTCTCCCTCTGATCATATTTAATGACTAAATTTAATGTACTCATGGCTCTTATGATTTTGTGCTGCTGAGTAATCAATTCTACACCAAAGTAATGCTTAGACTGAAAGAAAAATGAAATACATGTCGCGGTGCAACAATGCACACTCTGAATTTATTAATTGAATTTAAAAAACAATTGCAGAAATTCAAATCTAAATACTATACATGCTCCTTTGGACTGGAGAAATAGTCCTTTAGTTCAGTTCTGATAAATATAGGGTTTCAAATGAGTTTCATTCACCCATCCTGGCCGAAGCATACCATCTATTTGTGCTATTCTGACTACGCCAGAGTGTCAGATCTCCACAACTATAAATGGGCCCAACCAATGCATGCACAACTTTTCTGGATGTTTCTGGTATTAGTTGTCATAAATTAGGACCTTATCTCCTTAGGAAAATGTTTTAGCCTTAATATGCCTATGCTAGGCCTTCTTCCTGGATTTCTCAATTGTTTGATGAAATTCTTCTAAAACATTGGTCACATCAAGTTCCTGCAACTCCATAACCCTCTGCGCAACTGGTCCATCCTATGACATATGTGTAACTTGTGCAATGTAAAGACTAGGGGTAATGAATTCTACAGGTACCATAACCTATTTCCCAT
>JASDQU010208718.1:0-16515 GCA_032191745.1 Picea mariana | reverse complement strand
CTACGAGGTCTAGGGGGTCCAGGGGAAAACGGACCCCCAACGGGGGTTCGTGGGTGAAGCTCCTGAAGGAAATATTACCTTGTAAATGTATATTTTAATTTCATAGTAAATATGGACTGTTCATTTTAAGGTCGCAGATATGAGGGTAGAAGTTATGTTAGGGTTTTTTCCCTAGAAGGAAACCTCTTTTATGAGGGAAATGTATTGTGGTTATGGATCATGGCGAATATTGTATTCTGAGTGAGGATACTATGAGAGAAAGAAGAGGAAGTGAAAATGGGTGTGTTGTAGGTTGCATCCTTTCATTTGTTGGATAATAATAAAGAAATGACCTAGCGATTTACTTGGTGGACGTATCCCACACTGGGTGAACCACATATATCTGTGTATCTATTGTATTGTGTATATTATATTTTTTATTTCCTCATTTGTTTTATTTTATTTCTCCACGATCATGTTTTTCCAAAAATTCTCACTTGTTGATACCCCGAAAATCCATCTGTAAATGAGTAAGAATCTTTCCTTGCAACCTATTGTAGAACCTCGTCAGTAAAAGGTGTGGGAAGAGGGTCATGCACACAGGAAGAATTAAATATTTTGTAGTCTAAAAATACCCTAATGTCCTTTGTACCATTCTTTCTCTTGATGACTATGGGGCTAACCCACTCTGCTTCTTCCATTGGAAAAATAAGTTTGGCCTCAAGCATCTTGTTTATTTCTCTCTTAGCCTTCTCTTTCACCCTGGGGTTAAGACGATATGGTATATTCCTTACAAGTTTTCATCCTAGTTTTAGTTCAATTTTCATCTCTCCCATAGCTCCGTTTATCCCTTTTATCTCTAAGAATGTCTTTGGGAATAAGTCCTCATACTCCTGCAATAGGCTATGTATTTCCTGGCTAGTTTGCTCATCCCAGTAATCTCGTAAGACAACTATCTTGGGTTTCTTGGTAGTTTCTATGTTGAATTTTCAAAACTTCAATGGATGGTTATAAGAGCTATCAGTCAGACTGGGTAGTGTGTTCTGGATTTCTCTACTTCCTTTTGTTTCCTTAATGTCTAAATTTTTGGGTTCTTCTAAATCATCAAGGTTTTCCAAATCCTTCTCAATTTTATAACATTCTATGGGTGTGTTTTCCGTGTCCAAGTGAAGGGTATACTGAATCACTTGACTATGATTGGAGCATACTACTAGGTCTGATTTTCGTTTACAAACATCGATAAAAAGAATTTATTTAATTCTTTACAAAACTATCTTAAGCTCAAGGTACTTACTTGTAAAAGAGAATTCCTTGCAAAATTGGTCTGCTAAAGTTTTCCAAATGTTGGTATGCCTTTTGGTATCATCATGGATGTACCAGGCTTTCGGGATCGGACCTAGAGAATGGGGAAATACTTGAACCCATAGGTCAGATGGTACTTTCACAACTTGCTATTGTCTTACACATTGTTAAATATGTGTTTTAGGATCAGACTGTCCATTGAACAATTGCACAACTTGAAAATTCATTTGCATATCTGATTTTAGTTGCTCCTTATATTGAAATCTACACTGGATAGCATGATTTGCATCCTCCTAGTTCCTAATTACTGATTTGTGACTAGCCCACCACCTGACAGGGGTGTTTTCCATGGCTAAGTACAAAACTATGATCCTTTGATATTTTTCTATCTTTTCTTCCATGCTAACCAGAAAAATGCCAAGGTATAAGGTACCATTATATGTCGGGTGTTCTCTGACCTTGGTTCCAACCCATATCATTTCTCTGATAGTTGTGCATCGTCCTGAAAATATTTCATATGCACCTTGTTTTCAACTATTAAATGTTATTTCTGAGTCTCCATATGCCAATTGTATGCTCCTCCAAATTACTGATCCACCGGTCGTAGGATTGATGCAGTCTACTCTTGTTCTTATTGTTACAACATATAATTGATCTAGATCCTCTCCTTCCATATTATTTTCTATTGGCTCCGTGTATCAAGGGCCTACATATGGATCCAAGGGATGAAATACTTTTATTCTGCTTTCTTCAAATGTCATAGTATCCCTCTTCAGGTCAATAAAATCATATTTATCATAAGCCCAATCAATACCAAGTAGTGCAGGAGCTGCTATAAAGGAGAAGTTTGAAATGAACCTCCTCCAATACTGGACTACACCTGAGAAGCTTCATACCTTGGTTACACTTTTTGGCTCAGACCAATTTACAATTACCTCAATTTTGGAAGGATCGATTTTCAATTTTCCTGCTCCTACAATATGACCTAAGTATACAAGTGTAGTCTTGCCAAATTCACATTTAGACATTTTTACATACAACTTTTCCCTTTGCAAAGTATCCAATACTTGCTTTACATGCCTCATATGTTCATCTCAAGTCCCGCTAAAAATAACAATGTCGTATAAATAGACAATCACAAAGTCATCTAGGAAAGGCCTTAATACATCATTCATCACACGTGTTAGCACTAGAAGTCACCTCTGGATTATGGAAGAGGTAAGCCCGATACCCATTATAATTTTATGTCACAGGTTGGTTTTTAAAGAGGCTAGATGGGCATAGACTCAAGATCATATTGATCTAAATTGGGAGACTGGTCTAGTATGCACAAGCATGTGAGGTCTTAGTTTAACTTCAGTTAGTGGGTTGTAGTAAGGGTGAGTAGGAGGAAGAATTCGATGAGAATATGTAGAGGTCTGCCATGAACATCAGGTTTTTCAGCAACCTAAGGGAGAAAAACTTAAACACAAGGTCCTCTTGGATTCAAATTTCAAAGAAACTGAAGGAAATTGTAACCACAATACAATCTAACATTCATCATAATACAACCACAATGTTCCATGTGAATCAGTCATCATGGACTCTCTCAGTAACGGAGGCAAATAAGACGGAGTAAGAAAGCTGATTTTTATTAAACAAGAAGTCTCAGGCTACAACACATAACTAGAGCAACCAAAAGCTTCATTAAAACTTACAATCGAGAGCTTATCTCAACCATCGACCCTAACAAAATATCAAAACTGAGTATTTATACTCAAAACAACTTGCTCCCTCCAAAAGTGCATTATGGTCATTGAGCAAGTTGTTTTGAGTATAAATACTCAGTTTTGATATTTTGTTAGGGTCGATGGTTGAGATAAACTCTCTCAGTAACGGAGGCAAATAAGACGGAGTAAGAAAGCTGATTTTTATTAAACAAGAAGTCTCAGGCTACAACACATAACTAGAGCAACCAAAAGCTTCATTAAAACTTACAATCGAGAGCTTATCTCAACCATCGACCCTAACAAAATATCAAAACTGAGTATTTATACTCAAAACAACTTGCTCCCTCCAAAAGTGCATTATGGTCATTGAATTCAAAGCTTGGCGTCTGGATCTTTCTCTGTCAGAATGCACCTACATTCTTCTATCAAATGCAAGGATTGGATTGGTATGGGCTCTGCAGGAAAATCCATGACAAGGGAACTTTTGGTTGACTATCTTCCCTCCGCGGCTAGATTTCCATGCTTTCCATTTATGTGGTGAAACGAGGATTCAACCACCTTTCCCAACTTCATTAACTACCTTCATTGGGATTAGGATGAAGCCTGACACCCATGAATGCTCCAGGCGAGCTAACAACTCCTTTAATTCAATTATGGCGCCTCGAGGTCACACATATATTTCCCCGTGAATAACTCAGGTGATTTGATTCTTTGTGTGGCTCCTTTTCCTTTGCCCCACGTGACCATGGGCCATGACCTTGTGCTTATGTAATGTAGGTATTTCATATTTCAGGAGTCTGCACTCCCCTTGATTTCAAATATCCCAATGCTTGACCCTACGAAATGAACCACCTAGATCGGTGGTCGGAATTTGTTTGAACTTGACGGCCATGATCATTTCCTTGAAAAGTTTCGGTTGTCCACTGCTTGACAAGTCCCCTTGTTCATGTCCCGACTTCCATATGACTGTGGGTTGCGACCATGGGCCCAATTTTCGGGATGCATCGTGATTTCAAGTTTCCTGAACTCATGTTGTGCTCTATTCTCAATCCTCTGAGTCATGAAATCACAATCCCTTGGATTGGATGACACACGTCCCTCTAAAATAGATGGCCCAGATTGTATCAACATTTCAGGACCCTGGGCTATCGACATTTCTCACCACGACTTTTTCAAAAGACCTTCTTCATTGTTTGGATCCTGTGCCAAGCCTCCTACAGGAGTGGACGGCTTGGATTATTACATGACTTTGCATATCATGAGTCCTCATGACTCAGCTCTTTGGCTGATCTTTTCTATGAATCAGTGAAACGTTGATCCTGTGACACGTGTCCTTCCCTGGATCGACGACTAGGATGGCCTCGTGATTTCAGAACTCCGCCTGACGCTATTCTTCATGCAATTGTATGGTCTTGATCACCTGATGGCCATTGATTCGATCCACCTAGTGGATCTCTACCATTGAACACTGATCTTTCTCTCTCACTTGATTTGAATCCATATTTGACCACTCTAAGTGTGGCTTTTGGTGTTTACGACTGTGGCCTGTGTAGTTTACTTGAATGACTAGCTGAGGGCTTGGGAAAACAAAGGATTCAATGACATAGGAAAAGAGAGATGTGATCGACCTTAGGGGAAAACATGAAGGCTAAGGGATGATATTTCTCAGGTAAGCTACTAAGGAAAAATAGGTATATCAAACGGGTGAAGGAAAACAAAAGAAAAGTTACAAGCCGAGAGATAAAACCTACGATCGGGTCTGCAAAAGGAGTAGAATTTGTGGACTTAGGTGGAAACCACAAAATCCTAAGGATTTGACAAGTTTATGTGATAACATTTGGCTCCACAGGGGATGGAATGCTCCTTACGAGCTACCAAGAATGAGCAGCTCCAGTTCCTTGCTTTGGGTTATGGAGTCTCCTACTAAAACAAAATACATAAAACATGGACGGTATTTCAAATGGTGGAACGTCGATTGTGGCTTTAAACAAAAAAAAATTTTAGGAAGTGCCCATTCACCGGGCCACCAAAAACTTCATCACCTTCCAAATTATGTAGTAAGTGTTGTTGGGAATCACTTTCGAAATTTTGAAGGGGCCGATCCAAAGGGATTCGAATTTTCCATGCTTTCCCTTGTCCTTTCTCGGTGCATCCCATTTGAGGACCAGATCTCCTAGCTGGAAATATTCTTATTTCTCTTCCTATCAAAGGCCTGCTTGATTTTCTGCTGACGGTGATGTGCTCTATTTAAAATATGTTCTCTTTCCTGTCGCACTTCTACTAGTTGATGTATCCTCCTGATCATGTCATCAGGTTCTTTGTGGCAGTCTTGGAAGAATTTCTCCACAGACATGGAGAGATGGGAAGGAAATACTACTTCAGTCCCGTATACAAGTTGGAAGGGAGAGATTCCCAGGGACCTCTTTGTTGTCACTCTATCAGCCCACAAAGAAAATTTGAGCTTTGAATCCCATGATTTCTTGTTGTCCTCTAACAGTCTTTTGATGATCTTCATTAGGATTTTGTTAGAGGACTCTGCCGATCCATTTCCTTGGGGGTAATAGGGGGTAGAGTGGATTAGTGCAATTCTGAACTACTCACAAAACTTGACCAAACGCTCAGCCTTGAAGGATGTCGCATTATCATTGACGATTTTGTACGTGTAACCAAACCTTGTTATAATGTCTTCAAGAAAACCAATGATTACCTTGTGAGAAGCACTCCTTGTGGGGATAGCTTCTATCCATTTGGTGAAGTAATTTGTTGCAGTTAATATCCACCTATATTGACCACTTGAAGGAGGATGAATCTCCCCGATAAAATCCATACCCCACTGTTGAAAGGGTTCTGAAGCTAGAACAGGCTTCAATGGCAGAGACTTGAGTTGTTGCTTCCCAGAGAATTTTTGACATTTGATGCAAGCCCTGATTTTTGCACAGTCATCAGTGAAGAGAGTAGGCCAGTAGTACCGAGCCCCGAGAATTTTTTAAGCAGTGGTTTTCCAAAAGTGATATCCCCCACAAAAGCTGTCATGGAAATCAAATATAATTTTTGGGGTTTCTTGTGGGTCCAAACATCTCAAAAGCACTCCTAGAGGTTCTTTCCAATATAGAACCTAGTCGATAAGATAATATCTGATTGCTTTGAGATTTAAATCTCTTTCCTTGCTTCTTCCCATACCTTCAGGGGGCCTTAACTCCTACAGAAAAAATATAATATCTTTGTACCAGGTGCATTCTGCTAACGGAGGGATGTCTTGAGGACTTTTATCAGACACTTTAGCTTGTTGGTTCCCTGAAAAAGTGTTGATGAAGTTAAACCCCAGAGATTTATAAATAGATTCATCCAACATCTTGGCTAAACCTTGGCCTTTAACTAGTTTGGTGGGTTTTATTTCCAGGTCAAATTTGAGGATTTTGGCAATCCACTTGCTCCTTCTCCCGTCTATGTCAGGCTGAATGAGAATTTCCTTCACATAAGTTGAAGGAACATATGCGATGATCTTCGAATGAAAAAAATAGACTATGAAAGCTTTGAGATCTTTCATCAAGGAATAGGCCTGCTTCTCCATGATGTCATATCTGATCTTTTCATCCCTTAATGCTCTGTTGAAAAAGGAAATAGGATTCTCAAGCCCTGCATAGTTCTTTTGTAGTAAAACAACGACCACTATGTCAAATGAAGCAAAAGAAAAAATTAGAAAATCCTTGGAATAGTCAGGACTGATTAGCATAGGTGCCTCAGTAAGTGCCTTCTTGATTTGGTTGAAGGATTCTCTGGGCTAAACATTCCATTTTAATTCATTTTTCTTCTTGAGCATTGTTGTGATATGCTTCACCAATTTGGCAAAATTGGAAACAAACCTTCACAGAAAATTAATCTTTCCCAGGAAAGACTAGACTTCTTTCTTGGACCTAGGGAGTGACAAGGTTTGGATTTCTTCCACACTCCTGGGATCAATTCTTACCCCCTCAACTGATACTATGTGCCCCAACAATTTTCCCTTTTCCATGGCAAATATATATTTCTTGGGATTTAGGGAAAGACCAAACCTTCTGCATTTCAAGAAGACTTTTCTCAGATGAAAACAATGTTCTTTATCATATCTGGAGAAGATTGTTATGTCATCCAGATAGATGACCACAAATTTATTATTTTCTCCAATGAAGGTGATATCCATGGCTCGTTGGAAGGTTGCTCCTGTGTTCATCAATCCAAAGGGAATTTTGGCATACATGAATGTACCCCAAGGGGTGGTCAAGGTTGTCTTTTATCTTTCCTCAGGCAGGAAAAAAACCTGATTGTAGCCAGAGAATCCATCAATCATGGAAATCTTGGATGAACCTATTACCCTCTGCAATATGTGTTCCATTTTCAGCAAAGGGTAATTGTCCTTCTTAGAACTTCTGTTGAGATTCCTGAAATCAACACAGAGTATGATTTCTCTATTTTGTTTTCTCACTGTGACCAAGCTGGCTACCCATTCAGAATATCACAAGGGGACAATGATTTGGGCATCCAACAACTTCTTTACTTCCTTTTCCATAATAGGTAGCAACATAGGATTTATTGACCTTAATTTCTGCATAAACGGTTTGGCTTCCTCCTTCAATGGGATCTTATGCTCAATAACGCTGGTGTCATACGTTCTGAGGTCTTCATCGGTCGATGAAAAAACATCAGAGAATTCCTTTAATAACTCGATGTACTTGGCCCTCTGCTCCCTTTACAGGATGCTTGACAGCTTGACAAACTTTGGATTTTTCTCTATGCCAATATTACACTCAGCTACATCAACATCCTCATTTGAAACCTTACCCTTTACTACCACGTCATTCCCATCAAAAAATATTTCAAAAGGAACTAGTCCCTTTGGAATGTGGTTGCTAGGAAACTGAACAATATGGTGATTAGCAATTTTATTTAGAAATACTTCGGGGGTAGGGTCACCTTCGGAATCATGATCTTGATCAATGTGTAATGCAAAGAACTCATCAACCGACTCAAGAAATATTTGATTTCAAGATCATCCTCGAACACCTTCCAATGCTTGATATTATTAGGTACATAGGGCCTATATCTAATCTCAACATCATACCTGAGCTTAGGTGGCAGAGGGATCCCAAACTAGCTTGTTGAGACATCCAGGGAATCGCCCAGAGTATTTTCCTCTCTTGGAATAAATGAAATGTTGAAGGATGAGAAGAAATTGTCAATTAGGTCCCACACCTCATTTTTGTAACTTCTGAGCAGAGGATGTTTGGCCCGATAAGAATTTCTGATCTGCTGGATTATCAACTCAGCATCCCCGAACAATACTACCTCTTCAATTCCCATATCTTTTTCATCCTTCAAACCTAAAACAAGAGCTTCATACTCTACCACATTATTGGTAGTTTCAAACTCTAGCTTGTATGACAGGGATATGGTGTCTTGACAAGGTGACACAAAAACCACTATGGCACCAACACCTTCCCTAGAAGAGGCTCCATCAAATAACATATTCCACACATAAGTAGTTGGGGGAGGTATTTCACAAAAAGAAATGGGTTGCTTTCTGATTTCAAGAGGAGCTTTGGGAGTATCGGTGAGCTGCAACAAGCTGGATCCCAAATTAGTATCAAGGGCAAAGATAGGATGATTGGTGGGTTCTGCTTCATCCTTGATTGTGTAGGCCAAATGAGCTTCTCTATATAGTATTCTATGCTCCCCTCTGAACACTGGAATGGTAGCATATGTGAGGTCCATCAACAACTTTCCCTTGAGTCGTTTTATCCAAGATCTTGACAACAACATGCCGAACTTGGGAGGGACATCCGCTACCACAATGTCCATGACCATACTTTTCATGGGTAGATGAATAATATATATCTTATACCATCATACCTAAGATGATCACTGGCTTTTTGTCTTGTAGATTGATTGAGTCCGTGGACTGATTTGGGGGCTCAGGCATCAACAACATGGAGAGGGATTTTTTGAAATCTTCATGATTGACTAGATCTGAAAGAGGCACAGGGATCCTGATTTTATGAATTTGATGATCAAAGTTGAAAGAGGAGGGGGGCTTCAAAATTACACTCACTTCTGAGACAGGACTTGTGGTTACTGGTGAGGGGTTCTAAGTTTTCTTTTCTTTGCTACTATTTGTTGCATATTTAGCAGGCTTTTCTTCTCTGGAAGGTCGATCAGGGGTGTCAGACTTCCCTTCTTTATTCTTAGACCTAATATTTTATTTGTTGGGACCATTACTTTCCTTCTCACCCTTACTTAGCTCATTTATTTGACTTCTCATGAGGGATTCCTCATAGGTAGATTGAGTCAAATGGGGAGAAGGGGAGGTGTCTCCAATACAATGAATTTTAAGGTCAAGCTCTTCTTCTTCCCTTTCCTCATCATCAACCAGGTTATTTTGAAGGGGAGTTTGAATTTTTTGATCATCCCTATCTCTGTTTCGAGGCTCTCTTAGAAGTATCTGAGGGGTGTTGTTGAATCTTCTGAAGTTTCCTCTGTTTTCAACATTCGGGGCATTCTTATAACCTTGCTTCCCTTTTGATTTCATCCTTTCCATTTCTACGGAAAAGGACTTCACCATCTTGGTCAATTCATCTACTTGAGGGTGGGATGTAGAAGAACCAAAGGTTGAGGCCTTAGATCTTCCTCTTCCTCTATCTCTGTTAGCTTTACTCCTAATCCTATCAACTACCAACACATTGGATTCTACTTCTAGGGTTGCATCTTGCATGTCAGCCAAGGAAGTATCTCTTCTCTCTCTGAGCAGGAGTCAGAAATTAGGGTCAAAAGCACTATCATAAGTGATTTTGGTAGAGGCTTCTATAGGATTTATCTCAATAGGGATCTTATTATACATTTTATTGAATCTTTTGGAGAAGTCAGAGAGAGATTCTCCCTCTTTTCTCTTTAGTGACCCAAACTCTGTGATGTAATATATAAAATATTTTTTATCCCCCCATTGCCTCAAAAAAACAACATCTAGAGCTTCAATCCCAGTAATATATCCATGGGTCAATCCCCTAAACCACTTTCTAACCTCACCATCAAGGCTCTAGACAAAGACTCTCATCTTGACATCTTCATTTTCAATATTCAGATTGTCTGCATAACTGTAGAAGATAGAAAGGTGTTCTTCGATAGTTCTGTCTTCCTCTCCAATGAATTTGGGCATATAATTTAGGTAATCCCCAGCAAGGAGAGCATTCATGGGCTAAGGTAGGACTAGAGGGGCATATCTTGCAGCCATTATGGAATCCATCTTGTTTCTAGGAGGATTGGAACCTACCATAAGAATGATAGGTGGAAGAGAATTAGGAGGAGATGGGGTTCGAACAGGAGAAACTAGAATTGAGCCTCCAGGAGGAAAGAGAAACAACTAGGGATTTAGAGAAAAGGCTATAGGGCTAGAGGGAGCAAAGGTATCCCTTTCCATAGTAGCAACAACAATAATAGGAGGAGGGGTGATAAAGCCTGGGGTAGGAAAATCTTTTGAGGTCTAGAGTCTAGACCAAGGTGAAACTTCAAGGGAGAGAGGAGTTAAAAGGATTTCTCCCTCCAACCCCAGACTAGGAGGGGAAAACTCAACAAGAAAACTCCCAAAATTCAAAGTTCGAGAAAATCCAACAAATGGTATAATAGGAAAATGAGAAGCAGATATGGGAGTTTCTATAGGAGAACAATGAAAATCATTAGAAATACCTACTTTAGCAATAGAAGTACCTTCTTGAAGGGCCTTTCCCTTTCTGACAATTTTATCCGGGTCAACTTTAGGTGTTGCTAATAGTAGCTATGGGGTAGACCTCGTGTGTATTCCTATAGAAGCCACAGCTGAAACAATGGATTCACCAGCGGATTCACCTCAATGGAGTCACCACAGTGGAGTCTCCAGGATCATAGTTGCAATATTTAATGTACTAAGTTCTGTTGCACCTTTAGAACTAGTAATCTTTGTCATTCAATCCCAGGGAAAATACTCAACTTTTTCCCCGAAAATGGTGCCAGAAATGTTAGCACCAGAAGTCACCTCTGGATTGTGGTAGAGGTAAGCCAAATACCCATCATAATTTTATGTCACAGGTTGGTTTTTAAAGAGGTCAGATGGGCGCAGACTCAAGATGATATTGTTCTAAATCGGGAGACTGGTCTAGTATGCACAAGCAGGTGAGGTCTTAGTTTAACTTTAGTCAGTGGGTTGTAGTAAGGGTGAGTAGGAGGAAGACTTTGATGAGAAGATGTAGAGGTCTGCCATGAACATCAGGTTTTCCAGAAGCCTAAGGGAGAAAAACTTAAACACAAGGTCCTCTTGGATTCAAATTTCAAAGATACATAAGGAAATTATAACCACATTATAATATAACATTCATCATAATACAACCACAACGATCCCTGTGAATAAGTGATCATGGACTCTCTTAGTAATGGAGGCAAATAAGAAGTAGTAATAAAGTTGATTGTTATTAAACAAGAATTCTCAGGCTACAACACATAACCAGAGAAACCAAAATCTTCATTAAAACTTACAATCGGGAGCTTAGCTCAACCAATGACCCTAACAAAATATCAAAACCGATTATTTATACTCAAAAAAAATTTCCCCTCCAGAAGCACATTCTGGTCATTGCATTGAAAGCTTGGCGTCTGGATCTTTCTCTGTCCCACTGCACCTACATTCTTCTGTCAAATGCAAGGATCATATTGGTATGGGCTCTACAGGAAAATCTATGACAGAGGAACTTTCGGCTGACTATCTGCCCTCCACGATTAGATTTCCATGCTTTCCAATTATTTGGTGAAACAAGGTTTCAACCACCTTTCCCAACTTCATTAAATACCTTCATTGAGATCAAGACAAATTCTGACACCCATGAATGCTCCAGGCAAGCTCACAACTCCTTTGAGTCAATTTTGGCACCTCGAGGCCACACAAATCTTTCTCTGTGACTAACTCAGGTGCTTTGATTCTTTGTGCGGATCCTTCTCATTTGTCCCACGTGACCGTGGGCCATGACCTCGTGCTTATGTAATATCGCGATTTCGTATTTTGGGATTTTTCACTCCCCTTGATTTCAAATATGTCGATGCTTGACCCTGCGAAATGACCCACCTAAGTCGGAGGTTAGAATTTGTTTGAACTTAACGACCACGATCATTTCCTTGAAAAGTATCAGTCATCTACTACTCGATAGGTGCTTCCCCTTCTTCATGTCCAAACTTCCATATGACTGTGGGATGGGACCGTGGGCCCAATGTTTAAGAGTGTCATGATTTTTCATTTCACAAACTCATGTTGCACTCTATTCTCAATCCTCAGAGTTGCAAAATCATGATCCCTAGGATCGGATGACACACAACCCTCTAAAATGGACAACACAAATTGTATCGATGTTTCGGGACCTCGGGCCATTGACACTTCTCAGACCGTTGTTCGTATCTTTCACCACACATCTTGCCGGAGTGGACGACTTGGATTATTTCATGACTTCACGTATCACGAATCCTTATGACTCATCTCTTTGGCTGATCCTTTCTGGGAATCAACGAAACATTGGTCCTGCGCCACATGTCCTTCCCAAGATCGACGACTAGGATGGCCTCACAATTTCATAACTCTGCCTGATGCTATTCTTCAGGAAACTGTATGGTTCCAATCACCTGATGGCCATTGATCTAATACACTTGGTGGATCTCCCTCGTTGAACACTGATCTTGCTCACTCGCTTGATTTGAATCCATATTTGACCGCTCTAAGTGTGGTGTTTGGTGTTTACAAATGTGGTCTGTGTACTTTACTTGAATGTGATGTAGGAGCATCGTAAGCAATCCAACAAAGCAAGCACAAAAGCGAAGGACAACTGGAAAAGCACCAATGCACTTTTGAAGGCATTTTGAATTTCAAAAGATGGAGCCTTAATGTTACAACCAGAAGGATGTATTGCATTTATGTTTTGGATATTGTAAATAGATCTCGAGCTTTTCTCTCATCTGTCGGTTATGGAGGCATTTAATTGTAATGAATGTAAAGTAGGTATCTTTTAATTTTTGATAAGATAGCTTAGATTTTTGAGAGGGAAAACTCTAGAAATCCCCCTCGTATGTATTGTATTGTAGGATTATTCTCATTGTAATTGTAAGTTGTAGAGCAAGAGAATAGGAAAACAAAGATTGTATAATTTGTATAAGAAGATAGTTGTCGCTATTGAACCCATGTACAAAAGCACTTGGATTAATATAAGAATGATTTGATCCAATTCTATGGTGTGTCATCGTTGTTGTTTACATCTATTGAATGGTATGTTTACAGTCTGTTTATATTCTCTGTTATGCATTCATTTCAATATTATGTGTATGGATGCTTGGATTTCATGTTGAATGTATGAAGTTTGTGAGAGGAGAAGTATGAGTTTCAATTGTTTCTCTTCTTGAGAATTCCTACAAGGAGTGCAGTGAAAGTCTGCAAGGAGTGCGTTGAAAAGGTTCTAAGTTTCATCTCAGAAAATATCAGGAGAGATACCGTTGTTCTTATACCAGCAGAAGTGCAGGTGTAGCACAGAGTCGTGCAAGGTGTGTGCATGCCGATTGAAGTCTTATACTTTACCAACCAAGGAGAAAGGTTGAAGAATTGTTGTTGCAAGGAGTGCACATAGTTTTTTAGCATGAATAGCCAGAGGTTATTGTGAATGCCGCAAGGGGTGAGTGAAAGAATCCTTTTGAAGTCTAGAGTTTGCAACAGAACAAAGCTTAGGAAGGATAGAGAGTTGGAAGAAGTTTGAAAGAAAGACGAGGTATAAAGTCACCTCACAAAAGTTAAGTTCAGAAGGAGAAGACGTTAAATGTTTGAGGAGTCTTTGAGAAGTATGAACGAATGGTTGAAATTATCAGAGGGAGAATTTTCAAAGTTCTGTGGACCATTGGATCTTGCAGATCAATGGGAAGGTTAAGGTTGAGTGCCTTTCAACACCCACAAGCTCAGGAGGAGTAGTGGTCGTTAGATTTGGATCAACAAGAACCATTGATATCATGTTGAATTTCGTCGTTTCAGAGTTCGGTTTTGGAGAACGTTGTGACTCGGAGTCGAGAGTTGCGAACTCTCGATTCA
Organism: Picea mariana; assembly: GCA_032191745.1. NCBI lineage: Eukaryota > Viridiplantae > Streptophyta > Pinopsida > Pinales > Pinaceae > Picea > Picea mariana. The sequence continues at coordinate 2,415 of JASDQU010208718.1, read as the reverse complement.
TGAAGTCTCGCTAGAATCAGGCCTATCATATCGTGTGGAGTCAAGAACTGTTGATTTGTGGTGAGGAGTTATCATTATTTTGGGTATTGGTGAGGAGAGTTGTTGCATCATAAATATTCGATACGCGAATTCNGAAAGGGGTTATAGGAATTTCACATCAGGAGTCGCGAAGTTGTGAAACCCGAAACAACTTTTCGAGCGAAGATTGCGGTCATGTCAATTGATCACATGGTGAGAGTTTGCGCTTTGTGCCAGTTCACATAGGCGTAACCCCGAAGAAGGACCTATGGAAACACTTGTATGTTGGAGATTCCTGCAGGGAATCAAAGAGTCAATCAGACATAGAGGGGAGAAACAAACGATCCTTAGACTGGGAGGTCAAGCAAAACCTACTGAGGTAGGGGTGTTGCGTCAGGTGGTATCAGAGCTTACAATCATTGTTTTCAGTAAGCAGGAGGGAGACAAAAGGCAAGTTCTGATTTGAATTCTACGTGGAATAGATTTAAAACAATGTCACCTAGAGGACCTCAAGATAGACCAATGCTCGATCCAACTGTGGAAAGGGAAATGAGAGAACTTTGTGCTCGATTAGATGCTATGGAAACAACACAGAGATGGACACTTGATGCTGGAGACGTCAGTGAAGATGAAAGAGAAAATGAGGCCAGAGTTGAAGAAGAAGTTGTAGCCGAAGATGTTGCATAAGAACATATATTCCGAGTTGTTGCAAGAAAAGGTGCCAGAGAAAAGATGGATATTCCGATGAACAAAGGTAACTTAGATGTTGAGGAGCTGCTAGATTGTTTTAGAGATCTATATAACTACTTTGATTATGAAGATATCGAAGAGGATAAAGAAATAAACATGTTTTCACTAGACTTAAAGGGCATGCAGTACTGTGGTGGGATGAACTGCATGCTGACAGGTGTTGCAAAGGAAAGCAAAGAATCAAAAGTTGGGACAGAATGGTTGCAAAGATGAAAGCCAAGTTTATACCCAGATATTACCAAATCAATCTGTTTTGAAGAATGCATAATTTGAGACAGAAGGGGATGACATTGAAATAATACACTGAGGAATTTTATCGACTAAACATCAGAGAAGGTCATCGTGAGAGTGATGATGAAAAGGTCATCAGATACATGAATGGTCTGAGATATGACATTCAAGATGAGATGAGCATGATGACAATTATGAATGTAGAAGATGCTTATCAAATGGCTTTGAAGGCTGAAGTGAAATTGGCCTGAAAGCAAGGTCAGATAGGCAAAGGTAGAAACCAGAGTAGAGGCAAATCAATTGACTAGGACAGAGTATATAAGCTCAAGGATGAATAAAAGAAACCTCATACTCACCCTGAAAGAAGAGGAAGTTCAAAGGGGAGACAATATGCCGATAAGAACACTTTTCCATGAACAAGAGGAAGAGGAAGAGGCAGAGGAGGTGAGATAAAGTGTTTTTTCTATGGAAATATCAGACACAAATCTTTTGACTGTCCTGATAGGAAAAAGGATGGAGGAGAAGCTCACAATTTAGAAGTGAAAAGGCAAAATGTTGAGGCAGAAGATGCAGAAGGCAGAAGATCCTTAATGATGAGGAAAATTCTCTTGAAGCTAGAGAAAGAGGTGGAGAATCCAGTCCAGAGGAACAATTTATTTAGGACTGCTTGCAAGACCAAGGACAGGGTATGCAAGGTGATAGTGGATAGTGGAAGTATAGATAATATAGTATCCACAAAAATGATGGAAAATCTGGAATTAGAGACAATTGCACATTCGAACCCATAAAAAGTCTCGTGGTTGCAAAAAGGACATCAAGTAACTGTTGCTAAACAATGTTTAGTTTAATTTAAGATAGGGGGATATAGAGATGACATCTTATGTGATGTTATTCCCATGGATGTCTGTCATATTTTGTTGGGGATACTGTGGCAATATGATAGAAATGTTGTCCATGATGGAAGGAAGAACACATACACCTTGGAGAAGAATGGTAGGATGCATATGTTGTTTCCAATTGAAGACAAGAAGGTGAAAGTAGAAGCAAGAAACACTATACTTCTCATGAGTGGGAAGGAACTTCTTGATGAATTCAAGAAAGAAGAAGACATGCAGTTTTTTGTGGTAAGGAAAACTAGAGTCATTTCGACCAATACTTCGATAGATGATCTACCGAAGGAAATTCAAGAATTGTTGGAGAATTTCACTGATATAGTAGTGGACAAACTACCTTGTTCGTTGCCACCCATCAGGAGTATAAACCATCACATTGACCTTATACCAGGGGCGATTTTACCAAACAAATAAGCATACAAATTGATGACGTAGGAGAATGAATGTTAAGAACCAAATATCAATATAGCATAGAAAAACCTCAGAAAAAGTACTCAACGCCTTGAAAAAGAGATAATTTCAT
>JASDQU010208716.1:7037-20058 GCA_032191745.1 Picea mariana | reverse complement strand
GGCTCTAGGTACTAGGTGCAAAAGGGATTGCTTAAATTTGAAGGGTGTATTATATTGCCCCATTGGAATGCTTAGATTGCCATATGCTAAAAAGTAGATGGAACAAAACGTGTTTGGTGTCGAGGTGAAAAGCTTCTCCACTACAAAGTTCAAATAAATAAACAAATAACTATTTTCTAGTAACTTTTTATGAATTTATTTTCTTATGAATGACTTGATTAATTTTGAGAAATCAAAATCTCTTTTAAATACATTTATGGGTAAAATTATTTGACATTTTAAATGTGAGAAAACTAATATTTAAATCCAAATTCTATTAGCAATTTGGTTATTTACCAAAGTACGTTTATATGTTTGTGTTTATTATTAAGTTAGTTGTGTTTATTATTAAGTTAAAAACATTGTTTTTTTTTGTAAAGTTGTAGATGATCCAAATATAAACTCCTATCATTCAATAATAGCTTGTATTCATCAATTTTTTTAACCTACATGTTATTAATTTATGTGAACGAGGAGTAATCTCACTTAACTCAATAAAACTCAGAATTCAAAACTTATGAAAATATGGATATGTAAACATATAGTGTCGATTATTGTTAAGATATTTATATTTGTATTGGAACAATATTTTTATTTAAATATTTAAATCTATANAGAGAGAGAGAGAGAGAGAGAGAGAGAGAGAGAGAGAGAGAGAGAGATTTATTTCTATTTGTATCTCTATTTGGCTAACATATTATTATTAGCCCCTTCTTTAGGTTGAGGGACTCTAATAATCGACTCATTGTCTTTCATATTACCTTGCACACATTTTGACGTATATAATTTATTTATGCAAAGTTTTCTAAACATTTTGGCTCGACTGTGTATAAAACCTTTATATCCCCCAATCAATTTTTTTGTGATCTTATTTGGCCTCATGTCGAGGCAAGGAAAAATTACTTCTAGGTCATTTTTTAAAGTTTTGGTAAGCATTGTCTACGGTATAGTTCATGACTAAATTAATATTATATTCATTTTAGCATTAGTTTGAATTTACATTTCTTCAATCAATGCATCTCCTAAGTTATATACGTTGCCTAAGATTTAGTGCATTGCCTTCCTTGCACATGACACAACCATCTTCACAACCTCTACATAAGATTTCCCAATGATGCCATGAACTCACATAGCCTTATGCCCTTCCTTTCTCATGTCCTCACTATACACAAGTAGCCTATTAGTTGGCACAACATCGAAATATGTGGCATTGTAGGAGAGAGTAAATATGTTATTGGAAGATGGTATTAGAGTGGTATTGTTTTCTGCTTACTCTATGCATTTACTGTGTAGATTTTAACCTTGTATAGTTAATTACTGCAAATGGATTCTTAATAAAACATAAAATATACAATGGCACACACACACACATTACATAGAGACTTTACATTGGAAACCCAAACCGGGAAAACCAACAACCTGTTTAGAGTCGCACCTCTAATTATTTATTCATCATCTTTACAAAACCCTAATCCATTGATCAAGATTAGTCAACAACCCTAATTCCTTAATCGAAATTAGAAAACCATTAGTGAAAATTGTACGCTGAAAAACTGCCAAAAACAGACACAAAAACCACCATTTTTTTAGGGGCTTCGCCTCCCTATAACCCCCCTAACAGGGGGGGCTACTTCCACCCCCTGTGACCCACCCCACCACAATCTCGGTGCAATGCAATATGTGGGACTAGTTGTGCAAAGAGTATACCACATACCCAACATAATGAAGCTTGTAGTTGAAGTTGGAAAGGAAGGAGGAGTTGCCTCTATACTAGATGATAGCCGTATTATTGATCCCTCAATTGGATTCTTCATGGAATTTCTTGGAAGAAGAAGATACCTTAGCATATGTATAGTAGAAAGAACTGAATCAAGATGTTCTCATGGAATTATTGGCCCAAATACTTCAAGAAACAACAAAATTTCTAGTATGAAACATTATGGTAGTTTTTTAAAGCCTAGAACGAAGCATAAAATGTTGAATGGTTAGGACGAGTCTTCCATCCAAGCATTTACTAATACAACTAAAATGTAATATGTACAACACATTATAATGAAAGAAAGTTTCCCAAGTAGTCAATTTTGTTTCCATTAATGTTTTCAACCGTTCTTTGTCCTTTTTTATCTGCATTATTTTGATCTTGCATTGAGAGATTTCTTTGTAGTTTAAGGTGTTTTCCATTCATGTTAGTATATTTTAAAATTTTCACTAATAATATTCTAGGTAGTCAACATAGGTATCTGTAGATTCTTACCTGAATTTATGATGCCTACCACAAAAAATATAGACTTTTTGTAGGATACAAACAAAAAACATGCTAATGTTGGTAGTTTGGTGTAAGAAAACAAATGAAAGAAATATAATTTGATTCAAACCCATCAGTGAAGTAGTTTATGTTCCTTACCTGAGTGTATTCTTGTTTTCAAACTAGTATCCAAACATGTAGCCTTCATTGGGCCCCTATTAGCCCAAAAATGTCTTCTTGCTCCATTGACATTCTATAACCAAGCACTGTAGAATGACTAATTTCGAAATTCAACCAAAACTCCTCAAAGAAGTTCCCAACTTGGCTCAAGACTCATCTAATGGATTTGGATTTTACAAATGTACGCCTTCAACCCAAACTTGTCCATTTCTTGGAGCTTGTCTAGGTTATCCATTTCCAACAACCTTATGGGTTGTTGAGGTAGTACGTATGGTTATTACTCTTCCATGTCTCTCCTCTCCATAGTTTCAAAGAGGAAAAATTTAAATGAAAAGGGTGTAGGATCATTGAAACCCAAGAACACTCTCAAACACTTTTTGTGATACGTTTCAAAAATTCCTAAGTTAGCAATAGTTGGAACTGACTACGAAAGAGAGATATTGGTTCTTCTGATGGGCAGTTGTTGGCCAGAAAAGACTAATCCCATAGTATCTATCTTTGTTGAGAAAGAATATCTCTATTGAATCTCTCTCTGCTAAGGAAGACTATTAATGTACCAAAGAAGTCGCTAGTGAAGTCGCTATTGACTATCCCATAATATCTCTACTAGGGGGCATCTTCACTAGGAGGACAACCCAAAACATCTATGCTAGGTAAAAAAGGATTTTTCGATAGCTCTTTTGTGATTGGTTCTGCTTTGAAGCTATTCTATCGCCTAAGAACAGACTGGATAAGACATGGAAAATAATAGATATAGAGGATTTTTTCCTGGTTATGAGAGTTGGGTATGAAAGGGAAGATAAATTGATAGCTTCTACTTTAGAGCTCTATAAGATCTTGCAAAAGCTTCTCGATGCTCATCAATGGTAGAATCCAACATAGTTACCAAGGTAGGGACTTCATCCAAAGATGTGTGAAACATTAAAGGGTAGTGTTTTTGGGCCCAGGTGTATTGCACTAAGCATTCAACTATGATAATTCCAAATTTGTGTTACATGTGGAAAACCACAACCATGACTTGTGCACTTGTTGCATTGAGTGGGGATAATGCCAAACACATGTCACAATCCATGCAAAACAATAAAATGTGTACATTAACATTGTTCAAACGTGAAGGTTAAGGTTAACGATGACACATTGATAGATTTAACCTCTTGAGAAAAAGAATACGATTTGAATGATTTGGTATTTATAGAAGGATATTTTAATATTTTATAATGTGTCTCCAATAGATCCATACCGAATGTGTCGGGTTGATTTATTTTTCTTTGCCTTTCAATTCCCTCATATGTTGGTATATTTGAGATAATAATTTCATTGATCTAAGATTGTCAATGCACTTACAATCTTACATCCTATTACATTTTTTTATCCCATTAGATCATTCACTAGAATGGGGAAGGGTCCCACAAAATAATAATTAGCATTGTGATAATATATCATTGAAGCCTTCTCTCAATATTTGATTGTTTGTTTATGTAACATTGAATACAACAATATTTGCAATATCTTATCAACAAAACGTAGAGTAATCTATTACCACGAGGAACTCTCAAAATCCATTATAGCTTTGGAAGGCTTCCTTTGGATCAACAAGCAAATCTGAGGGGAGACTAGCCTTTCTAATGGCAGTCTTCAGAACTTAATGCTCACAATGCAAAATAAAACATGAACAACTATATTATACTACAAATTAATATTCAACAAGAAATCAATATATAATTAATAACACTGAACAATGATGGAATCACATTCTCAATGTCGAAATTGAACATGGACCAACTAATCCGGCAATTGAAATGAAACATGCTTCCAATCTAGCTTGAATAGATATGTTCTTAGCGAGTGGGCCCCATCCATCTATAGAAGATACAATTGATTTGTAGGTTTGTAAATTAATATATATAAACAATCTATCTTACTTTCCAAAAATACGAAGTCTAATCCTAGTCATTCTTTTCCTTCCCCCAAAAAGCAGAAACTTGTTGCTTTGCAACTCCTCTTATTATTATTATCATTATTATTTTTTATTATAAATATTATATTTTTTGAATTAACATATGACGATTTAAACATGATTTATACAATATCTTTATCATACTAAATTATAAAATTAACACTTTCCAATACAATAAATAAAAACACAAGTACAAAGAATTATATATATATATATATATATATATATAAAACTCCCATCATCATTCTTAAATTCTTTTATTTTTCTTGTGATATATATTAAGGTAACTCATTAACAACCATATAATGCTTTTACTTTATAATAACCCTCATTATTGAAACTCCATGTGTATAACAACATGAGAGTAATCACCAAATGCCCTCTACTTCGTCTACATGTACATGACTTGACAAATAAGTAAGATGGTTCTACACAGTTGTTATATATTATACATCATATAATTTAGTTATATTATTATATTACAAATAAATTTACTATAAATTATAAATGAAGGAAGATCTTAAACTTTTTCTATATAGAATTTTTTTAATATTTTTGAGTACAAGGATAATTTCTTACAAAATGATTATGCAATAAAATGTATGAATAAAATAAGATTATTGTATGTGAATGTTTTTACATTTTTTTACAGGGTACATTTTAGGTTTAATTGATGTATGAATAAAATAAGATTATTGTATGTAAATGTTTTTTTTTTTTAACAGGGTACATTTTAGGTTTAATTGATTACTCAAAAGGATATTTGATTATGTTTCATAATTTTTTTATTTTGGTTAATTTTTTTTTCTTTTGTTGGAGGAGGGTAGGAATTCGAGACTTTCTTTAGAACTTCAACGAAAGAAACAAATTCAAATGTTTTTATTGAATGAGCATGTTGCATTGGAATAATGATTAAAATATTTCTTTCTCCACATCTTCCTTCTTTTCCCATTTTATTTCTTCTTCTTCTTTTTTTAATTCCAATACTTCCTCTTCTTCCTTTTCTAATTTCAATACTTTCTCTTCTTCCTCCTCTCCCTCCACTAATTTTGTCTTTTCCAATGGGTTGTTAACCTTTGGATTTGCTTGATATGGACCCACACCACCTTCAAGAGAATTGATCCAAAATTGGGGTGGGAATTTGATAGATCTACACCACCTTCAACATAATCTAATCCAAAAGTTGGATCTCCCAAAATCTTTTCTTCCCCTTCATTTTTCCTTTCCAATTCATTTAGATTTCCAATAATTTCATGTTTTCTAATGTTTGAATTGGGCGATCTCTTTTGGTATGAGTTTGATTGTTGTGGCCCTTTATGCTACGAATTTCTGCACCTACTAGGGACCATCTTGAACTCAGATTCTATGCTTGTTTACTACATTGGGGGAGGTTGCTCCTCATGAGTTTTTGGGCAGTTTTTGGAAAAGTGCCCATAAACATGATAGACATTGCACTTGAAAATAATATGCTCATAATATAGGGTTTGTTGGTGGCTCCACCTATCTATATTGATCTGCAGTGCCTCTAATATTCCCTTCTCCAGATCCACCTCCATGCATATTCTTGCATAAGAGAACAAGTTTCCTCTTGGTTCTGCTCGATCAATGAATCGACCCAACTTGTTCCAAATATCTTTGAGTGTGCTTTCGTCCTAGAAAATCAATGGGAGACGTGGCAGCCTAACCACAGAGGGGCTACTATTATTTCCTCTTTTGGATTGAAGCCAAAAGACCACAAAGACATATGCATTCTATTTGACACCATGAAATAGGGTCCAGAGTGAAAAACCAAATCAAGCTCCTCTTTATTGAGAAAAAGAAAAAGAAAATATTCACAACCAAATGCAAATGATATCACCTATCCTTGAATCTTAGGGGTCCAATGCTCCTTTACCCATGTTTCTACATCTCTTAGACTAGGCCATAGGCCCACAAACTTTCCAATCAAAAACACATCCATATATAATAAAAGCTTCCCTTCTTGGTTTCAAAGGTATGAGATCCAACTATCCGATTGCTTCCAACTATTTTACATATCTCCTTTATTATGGTGAAGATATTTTACTCAAATTTAAAAACCTAACTAAGATGTTAAATACCTCTATCTCTAAACTATAACATCTTCCATTATTCCTAGAAATCAGCCAAACTCCCCCTCACATCTGGATCCAGAGAACTCAAGCTCACTATCCCACTCAATATCCAACATCCAACTTTCTTTGCTTACAAAATGGCGACGTTTTGCAACAGTGAAATGAGTAAGCAACTAAGTTAAACCCTGGCCGTTAGAGGGAACCGTAACGCTCTTCATCCTTACAATCGTTTTTTTAATAAACTCCATATGTGAATTCTTCCCAAAATTAATAAAGTAATGCTACCATGATTTCACAGCACGAAAATTCAACAATGAAAGTACAACATAATTATACTCGTTTACATTATAAATTAAATAAAAAATTAAGATGGTCATATCTAGAAGATATTCTATTATGAAAATAAATATCATGACAAATGATTAAATATGGTCAATAAAAAGGTCTCCCGTGAATGCTCGTGAGTTTATGATGTAGTCTTAGATGCCTACATAATTATTGGATGCTCACTCATGCTTTAAGAACATCATGACAAATGATTAAATAGGATTACTAAGAAGTTAATTACTACTATGAGCTTTGTATAAATGATTTTTATAAATGCTTGTTAATGACACGATGATTTATAATTTAGATATATTTTTAGATTTCTATATCAAAGTTTTATATTGATTAAAGGTTGAAAAGATTAAATTAGTGTTAAAATTATATATATATATATATATATATATTTTAAAAGAGATAGTTGTAGAGACAAAACCATTATTAATATGGAGTAAAATTGTAAACTAATAAATTTTAAGGGATACAAAACTACCTATTTTGTATAGGAATACCCTATTAACGCGGGCGTGCACACACATACATAATGTTTAATATTTTACTTTTTTTAATGGCTTTCTCATCGTAATTTTAACTTTTATTTAATGTATATTAAATTAGAGTTGGCTAATAAGAAAAAAAAAAAACATAAACAAGTCTAGATTTATCAAGTGTTGAAAGGGATCAAATCTCTTAAGGTGCAAACCTTTACCCTTTCTTCAAGTTTTACATTTTAACCTTTAACATTGAGTTTTCATAAAAATTACAAAATAAAAATTACTAAAAAAATAAATAGAAATATAAAAATGAAGTGAAAGAAGCTAATGACATAATTTTTATCGTGAATGCTAATAATCATCTTTATCATCATGAAAATTAATTTTAGATCATGAAAATTCACTGATATGTAAACTTTCATTTTTATTATATAATGGACTTGACATAAATTTTTATTATTTTATTCATTTTTATTATTATTATTTTGTAAGGAAAGACTACATTAATATAAACATGATGTACAACTATGTCTAAACATAATAATTTTCCAGAGATACCATGACAGTCTCTTGTAATAAAAAAGACGTTGAAAAGTTTGTCTACCCCAAAGGGGAAACCAGACTGTAATAAGCATAATAAGTCTAACAATCTGAAGAATATAGAGCCCATAGTTCTTTAGCTGATGAAATTCAACATCCTTGGGTAACATTACCAGAGCCACCATGGTCTTGGTGTGCCAATAGATTTTTAGGGTCCTGAAAAACTTAGAATTCCTTGTTCTGGTACAACCCGAATCATGAATTAAACCACCCACTACCTGTTCAATTTCTTCATCATCTTTGAACTCTCGAATGATCTTGACTTCGCCTCCAATGATGGCATTGTTTCCTAATCCACCTCATGCACAAAATCATGATAGAAATCAACAACTACTCGGGTTGCACGCGATGAGCCAAGGGTGGAGCGAGCTGCCATGAGAAAGGGGACTAGAAGAATAGGAAATTCGAGCTCGAAAATGGTGAAAGCAAGACTCACATGAACCAGAAAGCAAGTTAACAAAGCAATTTTCATACCTTCCCTCTGATGGATAGACTGCTTAAAAACCCAAATTTACTTCCGATGCGAGTTACTCACTTGTCATGGCTTAGCTTGGGAATGAGTATCATCATGATGCATGGATATGGTCGAAGCCTCTGCCTTGTATGAACTTTCAACCCCACAATCCTTTCTATCTCCACCATTAACTACAATAATGGGCTCGCCAACGGTCGAAGTACCATCCCTATGCGATCCATCATACCAATTTCCCTTCACACTTTCTCCATGACGAGAAATGACGTCACACTCCCAGTGAAGGCCATGTCTTCCCTTGTCATGATGATATGTGCTTGCCACCTGTGTCTCTTATAGAATGAGTACACCTGAATTAAAAGAATTACAAATGCAACTGGAAATTTTTGTGAAGAAAGAGTACATATACCCAAGTGTTTCACCTTGGGAAGCACCTGCACTCTTTGTTAAAAAGAAGGATGGAACATTGAGGCTATGTATTGAATTTAGCAACTAAATAAATCCACTGTGAAGAACAAATACCCTCTACCCAGAATTGATGACCTCTTTGATTAGCTAAGAGGAGAAAATATATTTTCAAAGATAGACTTGAGATCAGGATATCACTAGGTAAGAATCAAGGAAGAAGGCATCAGTAAGACAAACTTTAGAACCAAGTAAGAACATTATGAATTTGTAGTGGTGCCATTTGGACTGACCAATGCACCAACTGTATTTACATGCTTAATGAGTGGCACATTTAGAAATTATTTTGATAAGTTTTTCATTGTGTTCTTGGATAACATACTTATCTGTTCTTAGTCAAAAGAAGAACATGAACATCACTTGAGGTTGGCACTGAAAGTGTTGATGGAGCATTAGATGTATGCCAAGTTAAGCAAGTGTTCTTTTTACCAAAAGAAGATCCATTATTTGGGGCACACTATTTCAGAGGAAGGTATAGTAGTAGATCCAGGGAAAATTGAAGCCATTAGAGGATGGACAACACCACAGAATGTTTTAGAAGTCAAAAATTTCATGGGATTAGATGGATACTACAGGAGATTTATAGCAAGGTTCTCTAAGATTGCTCATCCCATCACTTATTTACAAAAGAAGGGAATTAAATTTGAATGGGCAGTAAAGTGTGATTTTTTTTTTTTTAATTTGTTGAAATAATTACTTACTAGTGCACCTATTTTGAATATTTTCGACCCAAATGAGAGTTTTATGGTTTGTATATGTAACACCCTATTTCCCCCAGCTTATAAATATAACTGAACTATCCAAGGACTATGGAANCCCCTGAAAAGGTGGTGTTAACTTCCACCGAGAATTGAATACCGTATTTGAACTCCACTGGCCCGGAGAACCAAAAGCGGCTCGCTGGCCCTGGAATTTAATGCCTCACAGGCTGGTAGGCGGATGGCTTGATGAGGGATGGGATGATAAAACCGCCCATCCGTAGAGCCGTCAGGCCTAATCGGCATGAGGTTGATCGTGCCACACACAACCTCGCGAGAGGATAAGGCATATGGAAGAAGCGATGGAAGGGGGCAGACGCGAGGGAAACTTTGGCAATTTTTTATACAGAGTGAGTGATAGCAGGGAGGGAGGATTGCAACCTTCGCTCCTGGTCATTGGCAGACAGAGAGACGCAGGTCTCAGAATATCATGGTCTCAGCTCGGGGGTGGCTAGTGGTAAATCCGTTGGGAGTCACCGAGCCTACGGTTGGGTGAAAACAAGCACCCCTCTCAGGAGTTGCACCCATTTCTGAAATCATTTCTGATAAGTGTTTTGTTTACATATTGCTTTTTGAAATTCATAGAATGATGCATATATGTAAATGCTCATAGACCTGTGAAAGTGTAAATGATTCCTGTGTAAGAATGTCTGTGCAATGTTTTGGATAATGATTAATAGGCATATGCTTATAATAGAGGAAGCCATGCATGACTTACATTGATAAACTGAATCTAATTATGCCCAGGCTGAACTATGTTAGGCATCCAGCCCATTCTCAGGAAGTTGCTTCCCCTCACCTATATCCAGGAAAGCCCGGAATAGATCTCTTGTAGAGATTCTCTTCTTGGAAAGGTTTACCCAGTACCTGGATTATGAACTTGAAGATGCAAGTCTCAATAACCCTGTATGAGGGGGATCGATCGTCTTAGGAACCCGAGATGGAAGCTTAGGGAAGGGATATCAAATCTAATTATGCCCAGGCTAAACTATGTTAGGCATCTATCCCATTCTCGGGAAGTTGCTTCCCCTCACCTATATCCAGGAAATCCCGGAAAAGATCTCTTGTAGAGATTCCCTTCTTGGAAATGTTTACCCAGTACCTGGATTATGAACTTGAAGGTGCAAGTCTCAATAACCCTATACGAGGGGGAAGGATCCTCTTAGGAACCCGAGATGGCAGCTTAGGGAAGGAATATCGAATCTACAGATGGAAGTACGTCGGGAATCCACATTTTCCCCACGACCGTTAGATTAGCAGGAGAAGGTAGGGTGTTAAAGGCTTTACCACCTGATTTTTCCCGTGTCTCCACGGGTAATGTCTAGAGTCTAGGGCCGTTAGATCTAAACAGAGATCCTGACAGCCATCGGATCTGCAGAAGTTACGCGGAGGGTAAGTCCTCGTGGATAGGAGGAGAAATCGATGGTCAGGATTCGCAGAGGAAGATTGCGAAATCCCGTCAGCCGTTAGATCTCGAGAAAGTTGCGCAGGGTTTAAGTCCTAGTATGTAGATGAGGAGTCCCGAAAGAGTCATCGGGATATCAAAGTCATCGGGGTTTGAAGGTCAAGAGAATCGAGACCTTGTAGGTCACAAAATCCCGAGAAAGGATCCTAGCCGTTGATCTCGGATGGACATGCGTCAGACATCAGGACAGGAGACGTGATTTAACCCATCGGGGATTCCAGGAGTGAAGAGATCGTTGCATCAGGATTCGCGATCCGTGAAATCCCGATAAGCTCAGAACCGTCCATCAACAGGGACACATGTCGGAAGATCCGAGGAAGTCGTGAATCGGAGAATCGGGGTTTCCGGAAGCAAGAACCTCTTGCATGTTGGAATCGCGATTCGCGATATCCCGACGGGAGCCTTGAACCGTCCATCGGTGAGGACGCGTGGCAAGAGATCCCGAAGAGTCGGAGTTTGGACATTGGAGTTTCCAAAAGCAAGAAACTCTTGCAACTCGAAGTCGCGATCCGCGATATCCCGACGGGAGTTTAAACCGTCCATCTGCAGGGACAGGTGTCAGAGGATCCCTAGGAGTCGGGGTTCGGCATTTTGGGGTTTCCAAAGACAAAGGAATTGTTGCATCAGAAATCACAATTTCGCGATATCCGATATAGCGACGGGAAAGTGGTGACATGGAGGAATAAGTGCTCACGTGCATCGGGGATTGGTATATCGGGGTTCTCGGTGACGAGAGAATTAGTGCCAGAGAAGTCGCGAAACTCCGAAACGCGATGGCCCCACTCTAATAGTGTTGTAGTGGAGGACAGGTGTCACCCATGTCGGGTATTGGGACTTGAAGAGTTTCGTGAACTAGTGCAACTGGAATTGCGATATCCCGATACGCGATTTCCCGATCACCACAGGAGTGTGGGCCATAGGCGCTAGAGCGAAGGACAGGTGGCGTCAGGGATTTGTGAATCCTAAAATTCTTGGTATCCGGATTCCCGAACTAGCAACTCCGATACACCGAGGGAGGACATGTGTCAAAGGGTCAACTCTCGCAGGAGTCAACACCAAGTGGCGTCGGGAATCGGAGGATCGGAGATCCTGAGAACGTAAGTTCTAAACACTTCAAAACCGCGAAGTCCGAAACTCCAACAGAGGAAAGCACGAGGTCTCGTGGACTAGCAGGTCGCATGAGAATGGAGTTAGCCTGGAGGGATAATGCGCTAGTGGCATATCGAGGATCGGAGAATCGCGAGTCCTGAGGACTCGTGAATTACGACATTGGAAACCCCGAAACTCCGATAGGAGTAGCCTCAAAAGGAGGTAAGGCCATGGTCACAAAGGCAGTGGACCACAGGCTTGGCCTAGGGAGCTAATGCGTAAGAAGCGCGTCAGAATTCAGAGGATCGCGAGTCTTGGGGGGTGAATGAATTTTGACATTAGAAACCCCGTAGCCCTGATGGCAGTTATGACTATGGTCATATAGAGGAGGCCATGCAACCAAGAGCTTAGCCTAGGAGGCTAACTGGCATTTAAGCAAGTCGGGATGGTTGAAAATAGAAATCCCGATGGAAAGGGACATAAGACCACGATTATGTATAGATAGTCGGGTAGGTAAATAGAAGACCTGCGACTCGGGGATTGGCATTTTGCTGCTACATGCTCCGAGGATTCTCATTATTGAGAGATCAACCAAATTTTTTTTGATTTATGGTAGTGGATATGTTACAAAGTGGTATCAGAGCATGGTTACAAAACTCGTCCTGATTGGGCTCATGCACGAGTTGCGCATAAACCTTGTTCGAAACACTCCTATGAGGAGTAATCCCCTGACTTAACTCTCTTGTCCAGGATTAAAAACTTGGAAAATGAGAACCCGACTGTGTATGCATGTGAAAGAGTTATGAAATTTTGCGCAAATTATAAAATGTATTTAACTCT